>WAAG01045176.1:20151-34142 GCA_013390105.1 Tichodroma muraria
ATTTATCATTAAAGGAAAAATGCAGAATCTACCACCATCTGGACCAGGGTCTTTTTTCCAATGATCAGTCAATCCTTCCAATTTTCAAAAGAATGTATGTCATTTCACAAGCATCTCCCTTAAGCTTCCGGTCATTTATTACATATGACTTTTTTCCTAGTATTTTCTCCAGATGAGCATAATTAATGAAGACATCTCAGTCTTATTCTTCCCGGCTGAATTAATCTCTGGTAACATAAACCAGGAGTAAAGCTGACTAACAGTGTCCATGGAGAAACAGCATTGGTTTAACGCAAATAATTCATTTTAGTGTTGCATTTTACTTAGCAAAGGAGACTCTCTACCACCACCACCACCCTTCTTTAGGGACCTGAGGCAGTCACTATAATTATTGTCAGAGCTCCTAAGACCCAAAAAGGTAATAAAAAAATAGATTGCATATTTCCTTTAATGATAAATTTGCATTATTTTGAAGATTATATTTTTATTATTATTGTTCAATCTGGAGAAAATTTATCAGAGTAATCTCAAATTAGAATTTAGTGTTTTTTCTAATTATTCCTTCATTTGACCATTTTAGTGGCAAACTGCGGCATACAGGGGAAGAGGAGTGAAGGTAAAACCAGCAAGATAAACTCTTGTGAAAATTTTAAATATTTTTGAATATTTTAACCAAATGGGCTTAGGGAATGAAATGCCATTCCCTTTCAAAACTTATAAAATATGTATTTCTTTAGATTTTCTAAGAAGACTTCACCAAATCTTAGTCCTTACTAGCATCATGAATAAGGAGAACTCCTGGGTAATATGGAATTAAGCTTGTTTACCCAACAGATCCTCTTAGGGATATCATAAAGAATGTTTCTTGTGTAACTTCCTCAGATCAGGGAAAGCTGCTATATTTGCTGCTTCTCTCTTTTCTTTCCTTTTTGGAGTAGTAACACACTGGAGTCTTTTCTCAGTGGTATCACAAAAAATGAATATGTGGATCTAATGGCTCACACTGAAGAAAAGCAGCATTCCTGAGCAGCTGAGCAATATGAATTGTTCAAGCTTCCAGCATGAGAAGAGTTCTTACTATCCAGTAAGAGTTCAGTAGTTTAGTAGTTTCAACAGTTACATTCAAAATTAGAAAAGCATTCAGAGTAAATAGCACTAAAATAATTATAGACCACGGGGAAGAATTTTGTTTTAATATTAAAAGCAGGACCTTGTTAGGTGATCAAAAGGAATACTAATGCCTTCATCCTTTCCAGATGATTCACACTGAATCCTGATTGTCCAATGCTGTTTGACATTAAAGGAAGGTAAATAAATCCACAGCTATCTCTCTCACTGATTTAATCTAATTGGTTCTGATTACAAATCAAGAACTTCTGAGAGTGTCATAGTTTGTTCAAGGAAGAAGTTTGGACACCTTTGAATTTGACTGCCTATATTTTATTCTTGGCCATAGCTCAGAGGTAGACCCAGTCACCTGTGCTAACCATTTTGCAAAAGTGTTTGAACTTGAACATTAACACCATTACAAATATCAGTCAGCTTTAAACAAGGCATTTGTGCCATGCTCCACCTGAACAAGGGGTATGTGTGCTACACCCTCCTCCTCCAAAGGAAGGCTGAGTGGCACTGTTGCAAGAACACTTGCTAACTCTGTCAGCTTATGTGTAAACTAGTAGGCCTTGAAGAGCTGCTTCTTGTCACTTGTGAGGCATTGTTTTATAAATCTCCCCAGTAAAAATTGCTTTCCTTGCTTTAATCTCTCTGCAAAACCATTGTTGGTAGGTTTGCTGTCACAGCAATCGCACAAAGTACTGTACAGTGTCAAGATACTATGCTACAAATGAGTTCCTACCACAGTACTCTCCAAGAACTACTTTCCACCCAGTTAAAAAGGGGTAGTACTTTTTCTCTTATTTTCCTTAGCAGTCTCTTCAACAACTGCTTTAAATAATTCCATTGTGGAATATTTTCCCTGAAATTACTTTACAGAAAATCTTAAATATCTTGCCTTTGCTCACATGGTAAGAGCAGTAACAGAACTGAGATAGGACCATAAGAAACACAGGAATTTATTCCTTTCTTTCCTTACACTGCCTAACCTACATGAATAGTAGCTTGACATGACAGGTGCTGCTGCAACTGTAGATTTTCCCAGGGCTGTGTTCTGACCTCTAACATCTGATAGAGTATTTTTGCTCTTGCTGGTTTTCTAAGCACTTAAATAACAGCTGTCATTATCAGCTGAAATGAAATTCAGATAGATGAAGATTTCCTTCATCTACCGCAATGAAGTTTCACACAGAGACTGAGCAGGACCCGCTGGTGTGTTTCAGAGGCTGACAAGAGCCCAGGAGCAATGTAGTGCTAGGTTAGTAATCTAAGGTCACTGAGACTGCTCAGCTGCGACCACAGCCATCCCCTGCTACTGATAGTGTCTCTTTGTACACTGCTGGAGAAGCAACTGTTTATACAAATAAACTTTATCGCGATTTTACGAGGATATTGCCCAACATATCAGAAGATGAGGGTTTTCAACTCGAGCTCATATCGTTTTAAGCCAACTGCTGTTTCTGTGCTGCTCAATGAACACAATTCAATTTTAATTTTGTTGCAAACAAAGATAACTAATAACATACTTATAACATCTCTTAAAAAGACTCTTTTTCCTAGAGCCAGGTGTTTGCCAAAACCCTTCGCAACAAAGAGAGAGAACTGTTCTAAAAACTCACCCTAAGGAGTGCTGTGCTTTGCTTACAGTGCTGTCCTTTCCTTTGGGCAACAGGTGTTCTGAGCCACTCAGTGCACCATCAGCTTTCACCTACCCAGCTCCAACCTGGGTTTTATACAATGGCAGGAACACAGCAGTCATGTCCTTGGAATGGCTTGATAGTCCACTCTAATCTGTTATCCTACCGCTGCACTAAATCTCTTAGAGGAAACAACCCACCCCTCCAGAAGCAATGCTTTGAATGTATAAGGTCAAACTAAACAAGGACTGTCTTTTGGGCGGGTTTCTTGAGTTAATATTAAATAGAGATGTCTATGCATGTAATGTAATAAAATGAGATCACAAAATGGAGAATTTTACAGACCTAGGGTGGCTGATTTGCAACCAAATGTTAGGCCTGCAGGAAAAATTTCTGAATATTCTAGTTAGTATTATTCTTACCTATAAGACCTAAGTGCCCTTTTTTAGTCAGTGTCAAGAAATCTAGACTTTGCTGACTTCAATGGGACAAATATCTGGCCTTAAATTTTCTACATATAGAGTTTTCTAAATTAGGTAGAAATGGAGCTAAACCAGAGCTGCAACCCCAGACCCCAAAAACTTGGAGGAAGTTTTGGTTGGAATACAAGTTTTGCAGCTGGTCTTTGATCTGAAAGAAGTAAGCCCATGTCTAGGAAAAGATCTTCTGTGAGTGCTGAAGAAAACTGTGTTTGGATCCAGATTCAAAGTTTGGGACTTTACAACGTGGGTCCCATATCCTAAAGGTGAAAGTCAGAAATGTCTGCCTGCTGCTGCAGGAGGCAGAGAGCCCCCAGCCACTGCATGCTCTGAACAGCATAGCTGCCTGCTGTGAGTAGTACAAGAGCACCAGCACGGCAGGGGTGAGCCCACGAAGAAGCATCTACAGTAAACTGCTTTGCAAAAGCTGAAAGTGGTGTGCACCCTTTGTAGAGCAATAGCAGAAGGTTATTATGTGGGTGCTGCAAAACAACCTCTAATTCCTGTCAAGGGCTGCAAATGCTGCCTTTGCAAAATGTGTGCTAGTCTTTGAAACCGAAGTTCACACTGGTTCCCACTTATCACATATTGGCTTGCACACTCTAACACCTGCAGTTCTCACTTGTCACCACTTCTTTCACACCTGGAAGCTCACATTGCTAGTCTGTGATTGGTACTCAGCTACAAGCAGTAAGTGGTGATGTTAGCAAGCCTTGGATGGATCCCTTTTGATACTACAGATGTCTTGTTAAGAGTCTTCAGCATGAACACTGGAAAGAGATGGATGTTTGTACCTGAAAGGCTGTGTAGAAGAGAACATATTGGAGTTATGAAATACATATATAATTTATGGTGTTTTACACCTGTGAAGTGAATTCTGCCTTATTACTCCTAATAGATAAATCTTATCCCCCCTGTAGAGTAGTAGTTATCACTTGTGTATTGCAAAGAAAACAACACAGAGTTACGAGTTATCCCACTTTGTCTGTTCATGTCCCATACACAAAAGTAAACAACAGAAATAAGAGTAAATATACTTCTTTGTTTAAAAACCTGTTCAGTGCTGTTGGCAAAGCAATTATTTTTCTTGGTCATAATGTTCACTCATGAGAAAAGAAATTTGCCTGTTCTTCCCAGGAGCCTCTTTCTCCATGCATTCAAGCTGAGAATCTTTGAGCATTTTGTCAGAAGCAGTGTATCTCTTCATGTATAAGAATTATTTGGTTTCCTCTGATTCTTAGAAAACTTCTATGGCTCCCTGAAGAGAGGAAGAGGCTGTGGTCATGAATGCTGCCACTGTGATAATTTTCACCTTTAGTGGTTTATTTCAATTAAAAAAAAAAAAAAAAAAGCTTTTTACAAAAATTAGCAGTGAAAAAAAAAAATTACTCAGGTTCCTCTAGTGATTACCTGCAGTGGAAAATTAAATTATATTTACTTTTGCTTCACTAGCAGTTTGAGGGAGGTCTATATGTCCATGTAGAAGAGGAAAAATGGTACCTTGCTCCCTTCATCACCTCCACGACCTGCCTGCCTTCTGATTGCCAGCAAAACCCCTTCAAATGTGTGGCTTCCTTTGCCTTGACATGGGCATGCAATGAGCAGAAAACAGGAAGGCAATGGAGCTTGGCTCTCTGCTCCAAGCATCAAACAGCTTGGACCACTAGAGCCAATACGACCACAGATGGCTCCATTTGTCATGGCACATGGAAGGAATTGTGACTTTCAGGGGATGTTCTGTAGGATTGGAGAATTTTGGAGACTGCATTCTAAATGATTGGGCTGATAGAATTGTCTGGTTTAGTATGGGCAGGGGAAGGAACAATACTTGAAGTGTCTGTGTAAATTTGTTCCTTGACAGATTCTTATTGTTGTCACCAACACCCAAGAGGATGAACAACATCAAAGCTAATCAATAAGCAACAGGTAGATATCCAAGTTCTTAAAGAGTCCAAGACAGCACTCACTCTACACTTTTATGGGTAGAAATTCAGCGATGAAAACGGCCGTGTCAATCATTATTGACTATATGACTGTGACACCAGCAAACTTTAATCACATCACTGAAGTGCTAAAAATCCTGTTTGCCTTTTAAATTCTCTTGCCCACTGCAGCTAAGTAAGGAAAGAAATTAAACAGTGACCTAGTAGGTGTTTCAGATTACATTTTTCCTTGAGTCTTTATTTGGTTTAAGAAACTTTACAGGGAATACCATATAAAATTTTTCACAAGAGCCATGGAGTGTGACCCACACAGGATAGACAAAGGTATGTACCCCAGCATTTCTTTGAAGGGCCCAACAACCCAAAGCAACTATGTCAAACCATGCCAGCCCTGGGGGCTGCTGCCTAGCAAGCCGTGCAGTGTGCTGAGTGGGCTGAGCTGGCAGGAGCTCAGAGGGGCTAGAAATAGCTGCAGGGGGACTGTGAGAGAGGACTCAGGAACTGGAAGGAGCAGATGAGAGAATGCATTGATGGCAGAGGGGAAGGCAGGACAAAGAGGAGATGCTCTGAGACTGAAATATGGTAAAAGTCTGCTGGTGGTTTAGCTTCCCATTTAGCTACACAGAAGATAGGTCCTCACTGCAGTCAGCATAGGCTCTGGTAACGTGAATCTGGGTGTGTAACTTAGCCTACTGTATCTTTGTCCCCACTGTATCTTTCAGAATTGAGCGTCAAATAAGTCTGGGAGTGGATCACAGTGCAGCACTCACTGTGGAAATGATCCAGTCCCTGGAAAAGGTGGAAGAGCTCACAGACAGGCAAACTGTGGGACAGCACCAGCAGACAGTCAGCACTCTCATGGGTCAGTGCTGAAAATTAGACACCTTTTTCCAGGGAAAGTAAGAAATGTACTCCCCAACATGCCATTAAGATCCACAAGCAGATCAGACAGGAGTGGAAACAGGTTCTGTACAAGAGGCCAAGCTCATTCCACTACACCAAGCCCAGTTCAGCTGCCAGCACCACACGCACATATACGATTGCACTGCTAGAAAAGGTGGGACATTGTGCCATGGTGTTTTTACAGGACTTTGCATATCAGCTTATCAGCACATCTGAAAATACCTAGACATTTTTGAGGGTGGTAATGAAATGGAGACCAGCCTGGGCTGGAACTCTTTATTGTGGTTAAGAGGGCAAATAAATGAGCTGTGAAGTATGTTATGCCACTCTCATTTCCCTGTGCCCTTTATTCAGGGCTTTGACTGAAAAACACTATAAGAGGCCCAGACATTTTACCACTGTTTAATTAAGTGAGTGTGGTAGTTGCTAACAGCGAAACTAATAGTTATGATTTTTTTTTGATGAAATGTTAATGTGCACACACAAGCAAAGATACTTTTGAAAAAGCAGTTTGTAAGTCTAACATTACCATAGTTTAACATGGTTGTAATAGCAAAGACGTTAAACAATTTAATTTTTTAAATAGTAGTAGTCTGTAGTTGACACCCAAAGGAAACATCAATGGGGATGGATTATAGAACTCAGAACAAATTAACTGAAAGAAATAAAGGAAAGAAATGCGAGAAAGGAACACAAAGAATGGAGGCAAAAAAAGGCAACAAAATGAAGAAAAGAAAGACATGCCAATTCAGAACAACATGCCCTTTAAAGGAAAAACATTGAAATCATACAAGAGTAATGTCATGCACACAGCTGTAAACTGGTGATGGAGATTATTGAAGTTAATTTTTCAATCTTTTCTTATTTCTAAATCACACTAAAAAAATCTTCAGAAAAGGTAGAGGTGAAAAAACAGGCTAGTATGCATGGCAAGCAAATGCATACATCAAATAACAAGGACTATAAAACCTCTTCAGAAAATTCAGTCTGACTTAACAGGATATTCTCACTCCCTAAGAAGCATCACTACACTTCTCTGCACAACATCCCACTCTGCTGCCTGGCTGTCTTGTTTCACTCACCATGAAGCCTACAAATTCCTCAATTTCTGAGCATTTTTTTTATATAAAGTTGGCAGAGGTCCCTCAGGACAGGAAGGCTCCAACTGCTGCATGATTCAGAGATCAAACTATGGTAGCACTGGACAAGATGTCTCCTTATCTATACTTCAAAGCATGTGAAGAGACATCAAATATTCACTCACACTCTCGTCTTTCATCGTTGTCAGTTGCACCTCCATTTGTAGTAGGCAGAAGAATTACCAAACTGCTTTCTCCAAAGACAGAAACATTATTACTGACAGGGCAAAGTTGAGCAAGAAATGTTGTGCACATTTTTATGGAAGGGAAAACTGACTTTGAACGGGCAATGTGCATTTTTTCCCTTACTGGAGTCAATATCTGGGCATAGAACTCGGGAAATTGACAGAAAATGCAGTTATTTCTCTATAGACAGCGGAGTTAATCATGAATCTTTTATTAACTTCAAAGCATTTAATTCTCAGTTAAGGAATATCTGTAACAGTTAAATATTGAAAAAGGTAACAAAATAGGTGCAAATTGCATTAAAGCTTTCTCTATAGCCCCTGTGTTGTTGTAGTGATGCAGGGAATGTTGAGTATCACTGAAGCTGTGGTTTAACAATCTTTACCTCATCCTTGCAGAGGTCCCCAATGTTTGTCCCAACTTACCAGACAGCTGTTATCCTTCACATCTGAGAGTTTGAGGTGAGCATGATGTAATTTTCACTGCTTGGCATTGGACTGCTACGGCCAGGAATTGAAACCACTGATGGTAGCCTGGCCACTCTGGCCTGAGGTGTGACTGGAAATACTTGCCCAACATTCAAGGCTGGTAGGATTGCATGGAGAGCATCTTCCAAATGGGGAGATGTCACACCAGTTGGAAGATGTGGGAGACCATGTGAGCACAGCCTGAAAGTGGGGCTTGCAGGCTAGTTTGATGAAGATCTTAGCTAATAAAACCCACTTTTGCTAGTTTCCTCTTCTGTGACTAAGTTATTTGCAAGCCACAGTTAGCTCATTTGTTATGGGGTCAGCTCTGTTGGAAAAATATCCAACTCTCAGGGCATTCTGGATCCTCCTGAACTGCTTGCTTTTGACCTCTAAAGCACAGTAGCCACCTCCTGTGACCGCAGATCATAAACTTGCCTTGCAGATAAAAATTATGGAACCATGCATTTCCTTCCTGAGAGGAACAGCTGTGCTATCGCAAATAAATTTGTTTAAAGATCGCAGTCAAATGAGCCAGATTAACATCATCAGTGTGTTGCATTCCTGAACAACACAGACGTGATCTTCTGCTTGGTGGGGTGGGAGGATGCTTTCCTCAGTTCTGGGGCTTTGTGGTTGAAGTATTGAGATTCTTTCAGATTAGATTTAGGGATGTATTTTATGATAGATTCACAACTCCCTTTTGTTCCTGTGGGAAAAATGAAACAGAAGGGCCTCTGTGTTATACTACTGAGGTTCTTTGATAGTTTCAGATCTTTTCTGAGGCTTGGCATCCAATGTTCAAATTCTTTCTAATGAAGAGCCTATAAAAACAAACTTTGATGATAATAAATACCACAAATTATGTGGTATTGAGGACAGGTTCCATGGGTAACCATATTTTTGAACAACTTAAATTATATGCACAGTATATCTGTAATAATTTGTTTCCATGTCTTTTTAAGAATGCCACATCATCTAGACTTAATTTTACAAGCTCTTTATGCATGTAAAATATTCCACACAAAAATACAACACACTTACAGAAGTCTGCAAGTTTCCCTCCAGCTCAGATACTCATTGCAGAAGCTGAAGGAAACAGTACAAAGTCCCCAAATGTCCTTTGCTTTTGGAAAAATAAGATGGAAGTCTTCATTTTAAAGGCTGTGTGGTGAGATTAATGGTGTTTCCTGCCAGAAGTACTGCAGAAAGATATCTCTTCTGACACTAATGTAGTTCTGCTTTCACTGTTGCAGGGTATTTACACATTCACAGTAAACACAGAGCAAGCCAATTCAATGAAGCTTAGAAACGGTTGATTTGCATTATAGCTAAAAGTCAGAGATCATGTGAACAGCAGTGCCCTGAGAATCTAGTGCTAATTTGAATAATATTTCAAAACCTTATTTTGCTAAGTGTCATTCAGGAGATTTGTGCAGAAAGCTTTACTGAGATAAATCTTGACGATAACATTATTCTTGCTGCCTCTGATATATGCAGGAGTTGATAACAAGCTGATTTCCTTTTTCTGACGGATGATTACACACAACAGATGTTTTAATTTGATTATATCTATGAGATAAGCATAATGCTGTGTTAAGTCCAAACACATTTTATAAGTTTTTCAAAACATTTTACAATGAATGTAACCTTTTGTAAATGTCCTTGTTTGAGGCTGCATGTGTTCTCATAATGGTGTAAATTATCAATAACAAGTTGAAACCAGTGATTATACAAAAGAAGAAAACTGCATTTAACAGTAGCTGTAATTCTGTGCTCTATGATAACCTAAATTAAGAGAGAAATATGATTCAAATGGTGATACAGGGCACAACAGTTTCACACTGCTCCAAAGAGGGCAATGTGTTCTTCAGCCAATGATACACAAGACGGGCAGAGTTTTATCAAGGATGCTGAAAGGCTAATACTCCATGGCAAGCACCCTCAATTTGAAAATTAGCAGGCAAATGTCAGTTTTGTGAACAGAGCATTGCTGGGAACAGAGGCTTTGAGTTTCAACTAATACAGGCTTACAAAATTTGTCTTTGATTTGAACTGAAATGCCAAAATTTCTCTGAAAAATAAAACTCTTGCCTAATTGTAATGAAATCAAAGTGTTGTATGTTGTTCCCATGTCCTTTTTTCAATATGTAACAGAGTGAAAACAAAAAAGAAAATTCAAAACTAATAGTCTGCTTCAAATCAAAACCCAATCTGTAGCACAACAAAAGCACCAAAATGGGACATGTCAGTTTTTCAAGTAAATTTCCTACTTTTATTTTGAAAGTAGTTATGACAAAACTTGTCCAGAGTCATCAATGTTTTAATTTGGGTCAAGATATTTATTCCAGTTACTTCATTAACAGTTTCAGGAAGGCAATATCAGCATACTGTGTACCTGGTTGCCTTGTGTCATTACAAACAAAAATCACAGGCATTAACTCCAATGACTTCCAGTGGGTAAAGCATCTTGTAGCTTACTTTACGTGATGTACACAATTCAAAGAGCATTTCCTTTAGGATTCATGTCATCTAACATCAGATACCTAATAAGTAGATGCCTGGGTTAATTACGTTCCCTATCATCAGCTCATTGTGTTTAGGAAGTTTTTAGAATATCTAGACTCCTCTCTCTCCTTGGATGACCGCAGGAATGTGGGTGACCCAATAGCCTGCTGCCACCAAAACGGCAGTTCTGTTCATCCAGTGTTTGTCCTCCATCCTTTGGTTCTTGAACCTGATCTGGGACTATCACATCACAGTCAAACAAACAGGACTGCTCCATTAGATGCTGAGAAAGGTGACGGGTTTCCTCAGATATCCCCAGGAACTTCAGTCCAAGGCTAACTTTTAGGCAGCTAAAGTAAGTTGAGATGTCTCACCCTACACCACATATAACAGCTCTACACAGGCATGAATATCATGTTGTGTTAGAGCAACTGCAGAGGCCTTACTTAATTCTATGTCTGGGAGCTGTCTTTTCCTGAGATTCTTAAATAAAGCAACAGTGGAGTTAATAAACTAGTCAAAATAATTGTTTCATTGTACACATCAGTCATTTGTGGCTGTGAGCAGAATGGTTTTGAGTTGACTGTATGTTAAGTACAGTGAAACAACAGCTTTTAGTAACAATGCATGTTTTGTAGAAGCCTGAAAGTATACTATGAGGATAATGCTGTAGTTCGTATGGGATTTTGATGGAAATATGATACTGAAAGCTAGAAAATAGTTAGAATAACAAAGAGAGATCATTTATACTCGGTAGTTTTATGGGCTGTTTTAAAAGCTATATTTAAAACCTGCAGCAAGGAACAGTTAGTGTGTTTTCACTAGGAGGCCCTGAGATACAAGAGGTACTAAATTGTTTGTGTTCTGGGTATATATTTCAAAGGCTCAGAAAGAAAACACAATATTCAGTGCTTTGATATTTTGCCTTCCTAAGTGAGGAACTGAAAGTAGCTGTCTTCCCTTACCCTGTCAGGCTGGAGATTATTATTTACACTTTAATCTTCCACTCTTTGAAGAGGACTCTTTCTCTACCTCAGTCAGGCTGAGGTTAAATACTCACTGTTTCAATCTAGAAGAAATTGCTGTCTGAAAACAGGGAACTGGGAGTTATAAACAAGGAAGTGGAAAGAAATTACCAGTCTTGTTTCATTTATTTTGATTGTCCAGGGAATTTTGATTAAGCTGCATTTGGGCCTTAACAGGGAGGTTTACAATAATCAAAAAGGCAAAATAAGAATTTTTGTTAATAAGTCTGGCTGGGTTAAATCTGTGGACCAAAGTTGGCTTTACTTCCACACAGGATATTGGTGACAAAGACACTACTCTTCCCCTGAGGATATCCAAGTAAGATTTTCCTTACACACAAAAAACTTTATAGTAACACCTCTAAGTCTCATGGGTTCTCTGAACATCCGAAGCGCAGCTGTAGCACAATCCTCACTGCATGGTGCATCTGTAAAAATGAAAGCAGGGCTTACATGGAAATACCAAATTCCTTAAGCCCACTTCTAGTAGACTCCTCAGTCTCTGGGTAACAGGTGCCGTATCACCTCATGTGAGAGAAGGAACGGTGATGCCTGGCTGCACTCAAGGATTTGAGACTATTGTACCTGAGTACAGCCCTTCCCAAAGCCTCCATCTCCTGCAAGCCCCTCACCTACTGCCAGACCCTGGATGACAGAGACTGGGCAGAATATGCCCGTGTTGAAGAAGAGCCATAGCTTTTCTATCATGTGCGGGAGAGAGATGCAGGTGAGAGAGCATCAAGTTTGCCAAGTCACGCCTGGATCGTGACAGGTTTGAATAGTAATACTAAACCTGTACTTATTTGCTTTTAAAGTTCTTTTTCATGTTGGAAGGTAGTCACCAAAAACTAACAGGAGGGTTCAGCACACAGAGCCAACTTTCTAAGCAAACAGCAACTCTTTGGCACCTGCAACTTGACAGCTCCAAGGAGAGACCAGTGTACAGCACACAGTATATACTTGTGGGGGTTGAGAAATGCTTTTGTTTAAGTGGATACTGAAAACACAGTCCCCTTCTAGCACAGAGCTGGTGCACAGGAACTGATAAGAACACTCCAGTCTGTGCTGAAAGGGGAGTCTGCAACTTTTTTTACCTCTGGAGGGTCGTAACTGCCACCTGTTCGAGTGAATCTTGACTATATTAAAAGGAGATGAGGGAGAGGAAAATGCTCTTGGAGAGATTTATGAGACTTTGTACCATAAACTCAGACTTCATGGTGAAAATATGCATTTAGGGAGTGTTTAAAACTAAATTTACATAAAATCACAATGATTTTTTTTAAATGTCTGTTACAGGCCAATTAAATTTTTCATGCAAACATTTCCAAATTCAAACAGAGGTGATCTGGGATATTCAGAACATGACTACATATATTCCCCCTGAGGGCTTAGCCCTTTTTCTGAAATACCCAGATCTGTATCTCTAACTAGTGTTGTAACCAAGACAAAAGCCAACCAACAACCTCAGAACAATTGCCCTCAAATTATCCCTATGTGCATCAGTTTACCCTTCAGTCAATGCCCAGCCATTTAACTCAGGAAGGAAGACTGTGAGCTGAAAATGGGTCTCAGTACAACTGCTGGCTATGCAGTGGCTGGATTTATACCGGCAGAGAGCTCAAGCCTCACTCAGGTTCAAAACTGCATGGTTCTTACAGTCTCTGACTGGGCCATGAAAAGCTGGCATCACTGGTGTGCTCTGAATCGTAGAAAAAACTTCCCCCTTGCAGAGAAGGCAGAACCTCTGGTGCAAGTTCCTTTGGAGAGGGATGAAGATGAACCTAATTTGTGTCACATACACAGCATTTGAGATAAAGCAGCGCACAACCAGCCTATTTGGGAGCAAAATAAGCAGCAGGTGACAGGTTGTTCCAGTCAGCTTCAACATCTGCAAGCTGAGTGCCCAGCAAGTCTGTGTGAACATTTCCTGCTATTACCCTGATTTCAACCTCCCCTGCTCCCTGCTTCAGTTCAGCTGGGGGTTACGTCCTTCTTTCCGATACCAGTTCTGCAGAGGAGGAAACAGGCTGCTGCAGCATCATCATTAAGGTCAGGGATACGGATGCGAGGAGGAGCTCTGCAAAATCCCCATGTCCCAAATGACACGACTGGGTCCTTCTCAACACACAGGGAGAAGGAGCCCTCCGAGCTGGCCGTTTCCTGTCGACCTCGAGCCTCCTCGCAAGCCACGGTGCAGCTCCGGGCGGGTGGCTCTGCCCGGTCCCCGCCTCGGAGAGAGGCAGGCTCAGGGATCCGGGCTGCACGTCGGGGCTGGCCCCGACGCACTTGTGGTGGGAGAGCCAGACCTGAGAGGGGCTGGCCTCTGGCAGATGATTGACACCAAACTGGGTGAGGTTTCATGTTAAAAGGGAAAAAAAAGAAAAAGGAAAGAAAAAGGGCGAGAGCAGGGGAGGGGGTGACTGTGGGAAGGGGGAGAAGGAACTACTGTAAGAGAAAGAAAGTCCTGCCCAGCTGTTTGCGAAGTTTAAGATTTCCTGTTTCCCCTGCAGCGCCGAAGTGAAGTTTCAGTGAGTCACCCGCGGTCCCGAGCAGCGGAGCGGCGCAGCCCCGAGCAGCGGAGCGGCGCAGCC
>WAAG01045176.1:46076-57390 GCA_013390105.1 Tichodroma muraria
ATGAACAGATATTGTTTCAACACTTGTCTATTGTGATTGGGAAACAGAGGTTCAGAGAGAGTCATAACCCCTATTCTTTCTCTACAGAAATTTCTGGATTAAAGCCTTTAGAGCATCCAGAAATTCTCAACAGTCTCAGACACCCTGTCAAGTTCAATAATATATTAGCACTTTTTTTCTCCCCTATTTTTCTCTGTTTAAGAGGCTGTGTGCCAGGAGCTTGGTGAGGCACATGGAAGCATTGGTAACTTGCTTCTGTTTGACAACTAAAAGCCTAACTTTTTCCTCAGTTGTCCACACATATGTGTCCATGGTTCAGCCAATTTGCACATTCCCAAACTAGGCTTTTTTTCTTCTGGAGGCTTATAGTATGATTATCAGGCATGTACCTACTGGTGGTTTGAAGGCAGAAACTTACTGGCCTTCTCATGGGTGAGGGTGGGTAGCAAATGCTAGAAGCAAACCACTAATTATTTGAAGTATCTTACCCTTGAAAGCTAATGACAAGGCACATTTACCACTATCATAACCACATACCTAGAAATAGAAAGCACTGACACCTGCTTTTCCAAGCTGTTGTTTAGCACGGATACTTAGACTACCCATGCAATCATCTCTTTTCCCTTTAAAAGGTGGATTTTGATTTAAGTTTCCACTGTGCTTTTGAAAATGAGATACAGTTTGCTTTTACCAAGGCATCAATTTCTACTCTATTGTCCTTAGCCTGCAGTGGGTAAGGAAGGAGGAGGTAGTTTGTTTAGGAATCCATACTGTCTTTTTTTCATTCTCAGGTGAGAGTCTAATGTTAATAATTTCCTGCTTTTTCAACATGACGGACTGTTGTGGTTTTGGGCATAGGAAGAGCTGAAGAATTAGGAATAGTACCTACAGCTGCTGTTCTCTGGCTGGATATGAGATATGGTTGGTCAGATTGGTCAGATATGCAGGCACTTTGCCATGCTTTGTTAAGATACCATACATGACATAAACACCACTAACTGGGATAATTTGCCATAAGGCACAGTTAAGGTAGTGCAACCTAGCTAAATCTGCTCTGCCAGAATGCTTAGCTGTAGGTAGCAGAGCTCACATGGAAGTTTGCCACAATTGGTGGAAAATAAGGTTTTAAGCTGTGTTAACTTGATATTTTAGACTCCATGGGGGAGGATATTATGAAAGGTGAAAAAAGCATCCGTTCTGACAAGTGGAAGCTGTAGGTGAATGAAACCACCCCAGACACAAGTGTGCATTTTTAGCAAACAGGATACTTTCGTTATTAGAGTACGGCCAAGGGATGTGATGGACTTTCCAATGTGAATCTCTAAATTAAGACAGGGTTTGGCTTGTTAAACACATACCCAGGTAAGTCAGGGCTTTGCAAAACTAGCTGAGTGGAATGTCTTCATTTTCAGAAGGCCAGACTGGGAATACCATTCATAGAGTCAGAGCTCTTGCAACTTTTAAATCTGTTACGCAGCAGGTTTCCACCACCAGGCTGGTATTACTCACATCCCTCTCAGAATTAAGACTAGCTTCTCCAGAAGTAACAAACAGTTAAACTGCTCTGCTAACTAATGTTGTGAAGGGATATTTCAAATATGCATGAGTTATAAAATTTTACATCCAAGGAATTAAAAAAATGTCTCTATTGCTGTGGGACACTTTCCTCTGGTATAGTCTAAGCTATTACTGTGTTGGGAAAGCTTGGGATTGTTTTGCCTTATGAGAGCGCTTTTAAAAACAAACTGTGTTCTACATGAGTACAATATTTGTGAGAAATGCCAAAGTGATAGCTTTAGAGAATGAGCTGCCCGTGTCAGTGAACAGTTTCGCCAGAAACCATAACAAAGCATGCAACTGGCTTGTGGTGCTTAAAGGGATGCTGAGTGGTTCAGCTGCTATGGCCGTGCTATGCACAGCCTCCTCAATGACAGTTGTGGAAATAGTATTTTCATGGCATAATTATTAATCCACTTGGCATTTGATTAAAAAGATCAAGGCATTTCATAGAAGCCCTTAGACATCCTGCAGATTCTTACTGATTTCTATAGTTGAGTAAGTGCCCTCCAGATCAAGGATGATGATGACCAATATCCAGGAACATTTGATGACTCTAAAATATTAAACTACAATGAGTATAATTTGGCATAGCCACACTCAGAAATCACAGCATCTGCTGAAGATCTTATCCTATTAAATTTAACTCATATATGTGACAATAAACATCTTCTGTCCTGCAGCAGCAGGAACGTTATATAGTAGCAGAGGAACATAATGGTGTGCCAGAAATGAACTGCACCACTTAAAAATTTATCAAGTGTCATCATATTTAGCTTTTCACAGTTCTCAGTTTTTGAAAAATGAATGGTTGAAAAAAATGGTTGAAGTAATTGGATGAAGTTTGAGGTATTCAGATGAAAATTGAGAGGCAGTGGTAGGTTCTGAGCTGCTGCTTGGTACACTTGCTCTTGTGATTCTGTCTTATCTCTTCCCAGCTTTCTCTTTGATAGAAGGAATTATTTTGTAAAGACTTAAATTAGTCTGTTCTTTGCAATGTTTCTTTTAAACAAGCTTGGAAGTGTATATGCTGTCTTGGAGTCCTTGTGAAAGATTATGGTCTTAAGAGTGACTGAAGAGATAGCTGGAGGACTGAAATAGTGTATTTAGAGTAACAGCTATTTACGTAAAGCAGCTGTGAGGGGAAAACCCTGGAAATCCAACTTGATGTGTACATTTCAAATTTACGGTTATATTCTGCCCCGTCATAAATGAAGTGGAAGAGCCTGCAGCCCCTTACACATCTTCAGGCAGATAGACTAAACATTGTAGATTGGCAAATCCCTTCTTGCTGAGCAGCACCTAATGTGGGAGTGTCCTCCCCTTACATTGTAATGCAAGCCCTCCTGGGGGCCGGGTGCTGCAAGCAGTGAGTGATGTGTTGTTGTATGGAATAAGAAGTGTTGTATTCCTACGTGCAGGTCTTCTAGTGTCCACAGTAAATTTTTTATAATGTGGGTGGACCATGCAGTCATGCATGTGATGCAAGTGTCCTTAAAATACTCAGTTTTATGATATAGTGAATGAATTCTCGTTATGTGTGATTTAGAAATAATGGCAAAGATAAAGACCTTTCAGTGAAGTTTCAAGAAAGGTATTTAAGGGTGGAACACCTATTTATTTCAGAATGGGCAGGTTTCACTCATGGCTTTTATTTTCTTTTAAGCCCAGTAAAATTTCAACCTCAAATAGAAGTGAAGGAGCTTATCATTTGTGCCCTTATTTCAGCAGGGTGGTATTGCCAGCTAGTGATTCACAGTCTCAAAGGTAACTGGAGGGAGTAATTTGCAAATGCATGAAAAGGAACAGCTAATACCTGGGGGATATGTTAGCAAATTTACCTTTGGCAGACAAAGGAGATGCTGCTTTGTTGAGAGAGATACTTCTTTACCACGAAATCTGATAACTCACTAACAGTGTGCCGCAGCACTAGGATCTTTGCAACAGAAGTATGAAAAAGAAAGTTTTCCTAAGGTTGAATATCATTAGAAGTGTGTAGTTTTATGCATATGCCCTTTTCTCAAAACTCAGTATATAATTCCCATTAATAGTTGTGGCAGTTTGATGCATCTATCAAGATAGCATATCCCCAGGGTATTGAATTCTATTATTCTGCTTCTTTGCATGTAGCTTGACAGAGACAAATATAACCATCCAAGCTACTGAATTTGAGAAGGGTGTGTATTTTTCTTCAAATCTATTCAAAGTGATTCTACTCCTAGGGGATTACATTTGTGTCTAACTTTCCTCTGATTTACTATTTTAGCTGAGCTGATGGATTATGAAAGAGAGTAATTTCTTTTTAATACTGTTTTCCTGAATCTGTCATTCAAAACTTGCTGTGTGGGGACAGAATGGTTCATAAACACCATTTTCCTGAAGGAAAATGGCTTCTCACAGTAAAAAAGAGCTCTGAACAGGGCTTCCGCATAAACATGTTTGCCCATCAGTAGCTGACAGAGAAGCCTCTGTGTGTGTGTTAAGGATGTGGACTTGTTAAATGAGTCTTCTTATTTGGAAACAGTTTTTCAAATAGACTGGGAAGGACGGATTATATTGAGGTCCGGAGAAAGAAATTGCGTAGAATTTTCTCTTACCATAATCGGTAGATTATATTGTAAACTAGTACCATAATAGCATCCTCTAGTCATGGAATGTGACTTAACTTAAATTCCAGATCTCTCAAATATTCTTCGAGTTCAGAGGTCTTCAAAAACCTAAAAAAAATCAGGTCTTTCATGCTGCTTACATTAGTAAGTTATCTTTTTATATTAAACTTAAACCAAAATCCACAACTTTAAAATTGTTACTACAATTTCTGCATGCATAACATCCTTGTTTTTGTTTTGTTTCCTTGTTTGTTTGTTTGTTAATGGCTGGGAGGGACAGATAGTGGCAGTGAATGCACTTTAAAAAATCCCACTAATATCCTCCTTTTATCTGGAAAAACAAATATTTATAAATCCCTCTGATTTATGTAGCTGCGTAAGGACTGCAAGTTTGAAAGAGCAGTTGTCTGGTTAATCCACTTAAATGCTTATTTTGATTGGGCAGCTGTGAGTCTTTGTGTGCACGAAGCTTCTCCCCTCACTTACTGTTACAAAATACCACGGGAATTCTGGTTCGGTTCAGCAGCAGCCGGTGCGTACACACGCACGGATTTCTGTTGCACAGATAGAGACTCTTGCCATGCAGACCTCATCCTTGTTTAAGGTGGCCTTAGGGGCTGTGCCCGAAGCCAGTTTGCTCTGTCAGCTCCCATCCTGGCTGTATGGGTTGCTGAGATCGTGCCTGAAGAATGTGTCTTCTGGTTGGAGGCACAAAGCACCCCCTAACTCACGGCTGGAACGCGCCCCGGCAGCTGGCACAAAAGGTGCGCTGGTGAAGGGCCGGCGCAGAGGCTCACTGCGGAGCTGCGCGGGGAAAAAGAGCGAGAAACTTCTGTTCAGATACCTCTGCCGAGGTGAAATTAAAACACTGAACGGCAGGCCTGCGATTTATGTGCTCCAAACCATGCCGTTGTACATAAAATCTTTTTATGTCTTACTCATGCTATTTCTGCCCCTCGTGCTTCATAGTTCTGGTGTATTTCCTGCTTGTAAATGTGATGCTTAAACTGGTATTTGAACAGATGCAATCCATTCCAATTTCCATGTTATATTTTAAGATTGGTTTTGATTTACTTTTTTTCTTTTTTAAATCCCAAATCCATTATTTGGCTTTGGCTTTGTTTGACTAAAGCTTTGCTCATTAGTCCACAGGATTTTGATTCCAGTTTAGAGAAGGGAATTGTAGTCAGAATCAGGATCTTTGAAATCAGAGATAAAAATTGCAGTTCAGCAGAAGTTCTGGAACAAAAGGTAAAACTTATTCTGGGTTTACAGAGTGTTTTCCCAGACTAGTGTCAGTTTCAGGTAAAATTCATCACGCTTTTCCCCTGGAACAAAGCAGAATTAGGGTGACTGGTTGAATTTTATTTTTTGTGTTCACATTACAGAACTGCAGCAAAATCAAATGTTTCACATCAAACGGAGGATATATGTGCTTGATCTACTCTCTGTCCCTTTAATACCCTTCTTCTTGAAAAATTTGTGTTCTAAAAACAAGACTGTTCTGACTCTTCAGACATCCTGTGAGGAGGAGGCATCTGATAGGTCTCTGTACTGCTGAAGAAACAGTCACAGAAGTACCTGTCTTCTCAGATGTCTCCCGTAAATGTTAACTTGAGACACCAAAAGTCCTTTCTCTATACTTCAAACTCAAAATAACCTCCAATCTGCTTTTACAGTGGATTTAAACAACTATGAGGCCGGAGGTGCTTTTGCAGATATGTCTGGGAAGAAACATCACTCCTTGGAGTGCTCCCCAAAGCATCATAACCCATACTGATGAGTCCTAAGCAAATCCCATCTGCCCTTGCAGTGATGATGCCTGGCAGAAAACACTAACCACAGAGCCTGTTTCCTCTCCTGCAAGGGCTGTGACATCTCCTGTCTCAGGGCAAGTAACATTTGAAAGCAGACTGTGGGTCGGAGACAGCAGGTCCTCCATGTCCCTGTCATGTTGGGCAGCCTGGCCTTTCCCCAGGAGTAGCTCCATCTGTAGATCCACAGAGACTTCTCTCTGCCCTCGGCAGCGCTACTGCAGCTGAAATATGCAGGTTTTTTTTAGCCCAGCTTTTACCCCAGTTTTTACCCCAGCTGTGGGTTGCCGCTCCTCATGCCACATTCTTCATTGTGTTTGTGTTGTCAGATAGGCGTCTAGACTTGAGAACTCTTCTGGGTCAGGCTGGCCTTTGGAGGGGGAGGGAGGTGTGGTAAGGTGTGGTCTGGTTCCTCTGGGAGGGAGGAGAAAGTGCAATGAGGGATGTGAACTAATAACAAGCAGGGGAGCATGACTGAGGTTTTTTGTGACATTCTTTGTGCAAATATTCCTCTATGGCCTCACTAGAGAGAAAGGGGAAAAGGGAAGGTTTGTTGTGTTCACAATGCTTTCCAAACAAATTTGTCATTTTTCTGAAAATGGTCTGAGGATTTCTCCATGAGGTGGATAATTGTTGTTCTCAAAATATGTTCTTTCTTTGCAGCAGAAAGAACATTAAAAATAAGATGTCAGTAGAGATGTGTGTGTGACCAGGTCTTTGCAGTGGCATCCCCAAAGGAGGGATCTGATGAGGGCCCTGGAAAGCTGCATGTGGCAGGAGCCTTTCAAAAAGGAAGATAGGTAGGGCTTTCTGGCTTCTAAACCTGTCAGGAAAGTGTGTGTCAGTAGTTTTTAGGGCATACTAGTAAAGCAAATACAAATGAGAGTTAAAGGCATAAAATGGCAAATACAGGAGTGATACTTTTTCTGACTTACTAAGCAACCTGGCTGTATCAAAAGGAACCTGTGGGAGTCAGACGTAACTTTGAATTTCCTGTTTTGTGTGATTTGTCACAGTCTTTATGTCTGTGCTTCGTTTCCTTCAAAAAGCAAGCAAAAGTCTTCCCCCCAAAAGTAGCATATTCTCATAACCTTTCCTGGAGGTAGGTCTCTGAGATCAGAGAGGGCTTGGAAGTGCCTGCCCATCTCCTGAGTGAATAAACACTATTAATAAACATCTGCCCACCTGTATTAACTCTTGGCAAGTCACAGCAACTTCTAGTTATTATTTACACAGCTCCCTCTATGTTTTAGTTATTTTAGTGTGCTCTTTTGAATACAATAGAGGATATATAGGAGTATAACTCTGGCAAGAGTTTAGCTGTAGCAGGGTTTAACTAGTGAGAGTTAACTGTACTTTCAGCAGAAGGATTTGGCTTTTTGCTGCCTGAGTTTCTGTATGCTGGTAGTGTGGAGAACAGTCTTCAAATAATTACCATTTTGCATTTGGAAGAGATTATTTTCTATCTGTCTATCCTGCCTTCATTATTATTGCTGAAAATGCTGCAGGTAGATAATCAAGTAACAAACAAAAGCTTTTTTCACATGTGGAATTCAGACCTCTTGAGCTTATAGTTGATTTTAAAGTAATTGAATAAGCCACAACAACTTTATGTGTGGTAAGTCTCAATTTTGAGTCTGACTAGACTTGTTCCTAATACAGCCTGCATTGAGATAACAGGATCCAGCTTTAACAAGATTTGATGATCCACATGAAAACTTTGAAACCTCCACTCTGTTAATGAAATGCAATAAACTAATGTGATGGTGTGTGTGTGTGCCAGGCCAGTGCTTAGTTACTTGTAGCCATTCAGAAAGTTTGGCAGAGGATGAGGCCTTATACTAAATAACAGTAAAGTCCTGTAGGAGTGTCATTTGTGAGGGTTTGGCCAAGCAAGTATGTTTCTATTTTTGATTTGTGTGTGTCTTTGGTGGTGCAGTGGTCTGTGGGAATTGAGGGCAGGGCTCCCTCTGCGCAAGGTGCTCTGCTGTCACAGTGAAGAGCCAGCACAACAGATGTCATTGTAAGGGAAAAATAGGAATTTGTACCCATGTGCCCACTGACTGTCCATCACAAGGACCACAGCTGCAATTCCCCATGGGGAAGATGGCAGGGTTTGGCAGTGCAGTGCAGCAGGAAGCTCCTAACACTCTTGAAAGTTGCCTCTTTGCCTGTACCATGGATTCTAATGTGTTCCACTGCCCAGAAGTTAAGCAGAAGATATAGTCCCTTGACCTGAAACATAGACTTCAACACTTCTTTGCTTTCCTCCCACCTGTAGCCTGTCTGAGAGGATACACCTAAAAAGGCAGACAAAATGCTGCCTTTGCATTAAGCAGAATATCCCAAGACAGACATTTAGGACTGCTTGAAAGAAGGCGATGCTTCCTGATAAGCAGCACTGGTGCCTTAAGAGTGTGATCAATTTCTTTTATGATCTCATGGGCTTTTCAGTTTGCACGTGACACTGAGCACGTTCAGTGGCCTTGCAGATAAGCTGAAGTGCCAGGGTGTGTCTCTATGGAATATTTCATGGCTAATAGAAATAGCTTAACCATAACATTTTTAGCAAATAAGTTCTGTTCCACCTATACTGGGTGTACTTCTGAATTTCCCTGTTGGAAACTGGGAGTTTAATGAATAGACCCTTGAAAATAGACTCTTTAAGATGGATGTTCCTCATTACTTTTGTCATAAGAGACATAAGGGGAAGAAATATAAATTAAGCTTTTGGAGGGAATATGTGCCTCCATCAGGACAAGTAATTCACCTTCCCTATTGCTATTATGTAGAGTTAAGAGCTCCATCATATTTTGAAGCAGGCAGGCAGTGGTGTGACTACTGAGGGAACAGGAGTGCAGAGAAGCAGGTTGCTGTAAACAGGCTTTCTTAACTGGCTGAAGGAAGAGATATAATGGGTTCAGAAACTGCATTCAAGGTGCATAGAAGGTACAATTGCATGGGTTTGTACTGGCAAGGTTCTGTAGCAGAGTGTAGAGACATAGTTGTGTTTTTCTGAGTCAGAATTGTTCCTTATTATGCATGTTCTAAATGCTAGGGGGTCATCCACAGAGACTCATCTGTCATGAAAAAATATAGCAGAAATAACTATTATGCCTGAATGATTGCTGTCTATTTTCAGACGATATAAGTTGGGAAAATAATATTTGTACAAAGCTGAAGTGTTTATACTCTTTCAGCTCTGTTTCAAGTGAAGTAATGGCAGCTTTCACTGAGCCGAGGAGAATAAAAAAAGATATGCTTCTTAGTGCACAGGTCAGAATTAGTTATGCAAATATCAGTTCTGAACCACGAATCACGTTTATTCCAACAAAGCAGGAAACCTTTTTTGCTAATCTTGAGAACCAGATGAGCATTGTCTGTTCGATGTCCATTATATATCTGAAGTCCCAGGAGGAGTTAACCACCAAAGACAACTTCCAGTAAATTCCAAATTCAATGTATTATGCAAAAAAAGCTAGACCCTGGAGTCTTAAAGAATAATTGAATAAATTGAACTTGGTGTTATATCACATATGGTTCTCCAGTGCTGTGTGCTGTTTACCATCTTTGTTAGGGAGGCTGTGGGTTAAAGTCAGGAGAAGATGAAATGTCCATTTAAGCATATGGGAAGCCATCATTTAGATTTTTTTTCAGCCTCTTTTCTTGGAGACAATATTCTTTTGTTCCGACAGCCATGGAGTGCTAAATAGTGGCCAGAAAATGCGCTGCAAGTTAAAGATCCGCGGGTGAAAATCCATCTCATTATTTGAGGCATGACTAATGTTTTCAGAATGCTTTCACACTTCTATTGTAAGTGCTGAGCTGGAGTCTCCTCTCACCTGCGCTGCTGTCAGTCAGGAGTCACGACAGGCTGTTTAAGAGCCTAGCCCATGATTAAAACTGCTAATGATCACTCATTTTGGAAATAGTGGATAAAAATAGTGGTATTTTAATGGTTTAAATACAAAAACTATTTTCATCTCCAGGATCTCAGTGTGCTGTTCCCTCTCTTATTTTCTCTGGTTGTGTCCCTTCCCCCAGCTCCTGCCAGATTTGATTCTGTGTCTGTGTCAATGCCTGCAGCAATCCCTGAAGCAAAGTTCTGCCAATTCCACTTGCTGTTAAAAGACAGGCACTTCTACTGCAGAGGCGAGTTAAATGAAGTTTTCCAACTCCTGCTCCTTTTCCTTTTGTCTTCTCCCTCTGCATGTATCTTCCTCTCTACCTTGCCTGCTGGTAGGTGAGAAATGGTGGTTTCCCAAATTCAGTGCAGTTCATCGGTGGCTTTCTGGCTTTCCTCTCTCTTGCTTTGTTTTTCCTTCCCCTGGGAGTGGCCAAACTACTTCTGGCTAGGTCTAGCTGGTCAGCATGGCTTACCTAGTCTGCTCTCTTCTTTCCTAGCAGACTTCTCAGTCATGGCTGAAAGCAGGTCACACAAACCTCAAAAAAGCCTGTGGGCCCCACCAAATCATTCTTTGGTGTGATAGGTGTGACTTGCATTTTTTTTCACATGATGGGCAAAAGCCTTTACATGACAGGGGGAAGCCATGTCATGCATCTCCTCCAAGTAGTTCTCAAAGTCCTGTGTTCAAACAGGAAGTTATTTTGACTTTTATCCATTGCTGAGCCCCAGAAATTTGCAAAAGTGCAATCAGTACACTTAAAGACACAACTTCAAGTACTAACTGAGGCAGCTGTTGAGCTCTGTGGTAGTCAGTGATCTGTGACTGTGTATGATAAAGATCGAGGCTGAGAGATTCTGCGAAACAACCCATAGGAATGTGGTTTCCTGGAGTCATGCCACAGGGATAGTTAAACATTCATGGAACCTGTTTTCCTCTGACATATTTTAGTTGTACGTAAAAGATAGCACATGTTTGGCTTTACAGAGGCTGTCTCAGCACTCTAATCATTGTTGTTAAGCTTAATACAAACAGTCACAAATTCATAAAAGTCCTGTACCCGTGGCAATCCTGCTGGGGTAACTCATAGTTGAGATAAAGGGCTGGACCCAAAGCAGTGTCCAAGATAGTGTGACTGTTGTGAGCTCATATTCACACGGCAAAAATAGGAATATGTACCAGAGTGACACTCCATTTCAGCTCAGATGACCTTAAGCTTAGAAATGGCAGCTGCAACTGAAAAACGGAAAATACATATTTCATAGGGTTACCCCAAAGGTGTTATGATGGGAGTTACTAGGTGACCTGCAGTGATCAGATCAGTAAGCTCCTGTGATTTTATGATGAGTGATACAGTCCATCTACTTTTTTTGAAGATCCACCTCCTGGATCCCAGTGATTTATTTATTTTCATTTTATCTTCTTTTTT
>WAAG01045176.1:57509-103197 GCA_013390105.1 Tichodroma muraria
TTATGTGGTAATTCCAACCCTCCTGCTTATGGCTAAAGTTTCAAAATATGTCTCAAAAAGCACTCTTAAGAGTACAGCCAGAAATGACAAAAGAGAACCCAGCAGTTGTTTTTTTGGTTGCTTGGGGTTTGGTTTTTTGGGCTTTTTTTTCAGTTGTGTTTTTTCCCTTCCTTTATTTTCATGATCTGTCTGGCTAGTCTTGTGATTTTGTAACTCATGATTTTTTTTATCTTTAGGATTGATTATGTTTCCATCTTCACTTCCTTGTATTACCACACTTGCCATAACCACTATAATTAAGAATAGCCATCAGGATGTACATTCAGGTCTTGAAAGCAAAGCTCAGGTCATACATTTTCCTTGACTCTATCACTCCTGCAATTAATTCATCAATATGTGTAAGGCAAATTTAATGAAGCTGGCAGTGTCTCTATAACTGTCAGAGTTCCGCTAGGGTTGTAGATCATGTGCTGGGGATAGTAGTCAAAACAGAAGTCATGCTGTGTTTAGTGCAGTTCCTGGCAAAACTTGATGTCTTTCTGTTGGATGAGAAGGTAATACAGTTTGGATGCTCTTCATAGCTGCTACTGTGGTTTCCAAACACAGATATATGATGTCATGGAGCTATGCTCTTTGGGAGAACAAGGGCAATCTGCTTCAAGGCTCTCTGATAAAGGCATTGTCCTCCTGGCAGATTTCCATGATGTAGTGGAGTGAAATCTTAAAATCTCTCCCATCAGGTGGAATTATCTCACAGCAGCTGAGTTCCCATCCCAATGTCCCTCTCAGTGTTTTGTTGTTGTTTTTTTTTGTGGGTTTTTTTTTTTTTTTGGCGGGGAATGGGATCTGCCTGCTATTTTTATAAGTATACATGTGCCAGAGACAGTGGATGAGAGAGTAGAAGTGCTGTGATAGGATTTTACAAGATAGGAGTAAGAGAAATTGGCTGCTGTTTCTGAATTGTATCCTAAGACATAAAAAGTTTCCCAGTGTAGATATTTCCAGAAAGACAGCATGTTGCTTTGGGCTTTATTTAATATTGTTAGCTTGTGAGAATTCTGTAAAGATATTCAAAATAAGAGACAAGTATACAACAATGTTAGGCCTCAATAGAAGTTACATGTCTACAGACAACAGATGCAAAGCAAACCACTTCAAGCCAAGTCAGTAGACCTTGGGTGAGATATCCTGTTTATGATGTCCCAAGAAATCATAAATAAAGATGTGAAACACAGAAGAGATGTTCTGCAAGCCTGGCTCCACCAGAATCCACGGAGTGGGCATTTCTAATGTGACTGCTCTACTGTCTCTTCTGTAATGTCCAGCCCCACGTGTCAGCTTGCACGTTCCATGCATTTTAACCATGGTGGCTGATCTCTGCTGAACTGGTTGTCTCAAAGTTTCATAGCCAAGAAACACAGTCTTTTATTTGGAGCCTTCTCCATGGACAAAGAAGCAAGGAAAGCTAGAATTAGGCTTCCCGTACAAGTCAAAATAAGAAAACTAACATTAGACAGTGGATGGCAAATTCAAATTTTAGGAGACAAGCATACATTCTAGGATGGCTTCATTCACCTGTGCAAATCTGATTTCTCTGCTGACTTTTTCATTATATCCGCTTTTGTTTCATGCAAAATCAAAGGTTGCTTCTGTCCACAGTGTTCAAGTGGCTTTGGTTGTCTTAACAGGAGATAATCTTGAGGAGTTGGTTCATATGGTATGAAGTGTGCAGTAGGATAGTCAAATATTTTTAGAGATGAGCATTTAAGTGACTACAAGAAGAGGAGCAGTCTGCTGGCCCTGAACCACTCCTTGCTTATGAGTCCCTCACAGAATGAGTGAATACACTTTCTTAGGGAAGAATCCTACCAATTTGTCATTCTCCAGGCAGGACTTTGTTGATTAAAGATAGGTGTGAGTTCACGTGACTTGGAAGAAGACCCATCTTTTCAGGATTTCTAAGACCTCAGAGTCTAGTAGCAGGCTGTGATCAAAGAGAGATGTCAAAGTTCCTATCTAACACCAGATTTCCTCTCAGGCCATCTGCAGGGTGTGGTTTCCGCATCAGATAGTAAAAGTCAAACTTGGCTTTAGTTTGGAACTAGATGGGTTATTGCAGTGGACAAGGCCAAGGAGTAATAACAAACAACACACCAACACCTGCTAGAGCGTTATGACAGTCTTAGGGAAAGTAAAGTGCAGTGTCACTTTAAACCAAATGTTGAAACGTGGAATAAAATTTGTCTACCTGGGCAGTTTAGACGGTTCTTTGAACTGCCAGAGGCATGAATAAAGAGTCACTGATCTGTCAGCCTCTGTTAGAAGAATTTCAGGGAGAAAATACAAGTGTAGTCAGTTCTGGAAATCCCAAAACCCCATTAGCTTTTGACAGTAATTAAACCTGATCAGAAATTACCTGGTCCTAACTGCCCAACCTTTTGCTACTGTTGCTAGTGATTAAACTAATGCCTACATTAGAAACTTGAGGTTTGTGACCTTACAGGGGTTTGCTGCTTTTCAGATGGCTTTTTTTTGCTTTTTTTTGCTTTTTTTTAATCAAGTAGTTTGGTTTGGATATCCCTCCTTGGAAGAGGTCCAAACATTTATTTTCATCCATTTGTTTCAGTGGGTGAGCCTTGGCAGAACCTGGCACAGCCAGGGACAGCATAGGAACTGAACCCTTTCTCTCAACAAATACAATGTGCTTGAAACAGTTTACCTGAGGACCCACCTTCATGTGGCACTTGGCTCCAGTGCTGTGGGCACTGGAGGGAACTGAGTCATGTTTATGGCAGAGGCATCCCTCGTGCCACAGCTGCCATGTGAGCTCAGGGCTGAAAGCACCGTGAAATGCTTCAGCTGAAAGCGCACCTGAAGCCTTTGCAGTTTGAGCAGCAGATGCCTTCCCCCCGTGCTCAGTTGTGAGATGCTTGGCACCCTGCCACACATTTCCTGTGCACATTTCATACCAAAATGGAGTGAAGAGTCACTTCACCTCTCCCTCAGTATTTGTCTGTATTTTCGTTCCAGGCTTTTAGGACCATGGATTGTTCTTTTTCTGGGTAGAGGGCCAGTCCCTCACTGTCAGGTTGTTTTGATAATTGCTGCAACCTAGATAAGTTGTGACAGCCATTAGTTTCTCTTTAGCATGTGCTAAGTAAGAGGCACCATCTAGAAGAGATGTACAGTTTGCTATGGTGAGGATTATGTTAACATGTATTTCATAGAACACTACATTTGAGACCTTCTGAGTTCCTACCACACCTACTTCAATGAGGCTTTGTTCCTCAACATGGCTACTGGGAGTTGTTGCAACACGTATAATTAAGAACAAGAAACATTTACCTGGAGCTTAAAATTCTACCAGCCCATAATATACTGCCAGAGTTCTCCACCCATGTAAGTGCTTCCAGTGTTGCAAATGGGGTGACACACTTCCCTTGGAAGAGAAAAGTAGCAATGTTTATTTTAACCAAGTTTGACAGTACACGTGACAGTGCTATAACAAGCTTTGATGGCAACGTACACTTGGTTATTTACTGCACAGAGGACAAGGTGGGACAAAACTGTCACAGACACCCTCATGTTGAGTCATGAGGTTCAGAAAGGACCCCCTCGCATTCTAAACCCCTTTCTCAGGGAGTTTCCAGATGTGGCTGGATCCAGACCTAGTTCCAGGCTAGGAACATAGGTCTAAAGGATTATACGTGCACAAACAGTCCTTTCTCTCACCTAGCTAAGATTTCAAAGTTTCAACATGCTTATTCCCCTTTCACTTACTGAGTACTTGATGCAATAAAGATTCTCTCAACTTTAAGGAGCAACCTCGGGAGGCATCCCTGTTCAAGGGGAGAGCCCACTGCAGGGCAGGAGAGCTCAGTGGTTCCCAGGCTGCTTCACTATTTATGGAGTAAGACGATGGAATTATGTTTGCATAACAGCAAGAATTCTGGGTCACTGTTCCAGACAGCTNACTTATAGTAGTATTTGCATGCCAGCTGTATTTTGGTTGGCACATGCTCAACTAGCCCTCAGCTGTTGAGTAAGTTTTATGGCCCTCAGCTATTATGTTGTTATCTGTCTTTCCAGAGTCTAGCTTTAAGCCAGGTGCAGCCCTCACAAAAGCCAAAAGCAGGGGGGGAGCACACCACCACACCCAGTGAGCTCATCCTAACCATCCCCTCTGTGTAGCATCTTCTTCTATACCATAAAGCCATTGGAAGTTTTGCCACTTATTATAGCGGCTGTTAGATCAGAAACCTTAGGTCAGTACCAGAGCATGCTAGTGGTGAGAAAGATGTGTGATCTGGATCAAGAGAGAAGACTTTTCTCTCAGTCCCTCATAATGGTTCAGAAACCCATTGAAAATGTTAGCAAGAGGCCCTTTTATTTCCTCCTGGAAAAATCATGTATATTTACTTCCTGTAATAAAATAGTCTAATGGTAGTAAAGAGTGAAGTTCTAGAAGGAAAAAATTGATTTCTCAGCTAATTGAGTAGAGAGGGGGAAAATATAAATCCCTGGTTGCCTGTTATGGGTTGACTAGCAACATTTGGCCACAGAAAGCAATATGAACACAGTTTTAACATGCAGGTGGCTACAAGAGAAGGGCTGTGCTGCATGTAAGTCCAGTATCTCCTCAAAGTGTTTCACCCTACTTTTCCAATTACGTTGCAAAGTGAATCAGACTGAAACTGTTGTTGATTGTCTACTCCACTTCAGATAGTTGCATATTTGTTTTAGCTTTAGAAAGAAGTTTGTGTCAGCGTTTTCTGTTCCTTATAGTTACACTGCCTTTTCAAAATAGTTTTTGAGCTAAAAGTATGTTTCCTGAAGTTCAAACGTTGGCACAAAAAATATCTCTTTCCTTACTGATGCCACACTGAGGCAGATGGTGAGTACTAAGACTCAGAACCAGTAAGCACGTAATTATTCAATTTCTGGGTGCAGAAAAATAGCTGTTGGGTCAGAGCAGGTATCTATCTATAAGACAGGTTGTCATTGCAGGTTAGTTTAAGTTCAAGTGCTCTGCAGTTAGCCCAGTTAGACTCCTGCAGTAGATCACATGAGCTGCACAGATGCCTTATTGCATTTCTAGCTCTAGTTTCACCCACAACCTCTGGCAGACCATCTACCTTAAGCTCAAGGTCTGTTCCATCTCTGTGGTTTGTATATGCGAACAGTAATCAGATTAGGGATGACACCTAGGTTATGCCTGAGGTTAGTAAAGACAAAATTGCAGAATTTTCCTCCTGATCCTTGTTATAGTGATGTCACAGAGCTAATGTGCGTTATTCTCACTGTGGAACCCGCAGTTACTGTGGCACACAGACCATGATGCAGTGTTACACGTGGGGGACAGATAAGCTGCCTGTGAGTAATGCAAATGGGTAAGTGCAGAGGAGCTATTTCAGTGCAAACTGGTCTTGAAAAATGCATGATTCTGCAAATTACGAAGCAACTTTTGCTCCCTCTGAAGTCAATAGAAGTTCATTTCACTTTTCACATTCACTTTGATTAACCTGGTCTTGACATTGTGGCACTTACCTTGTTGTTAAGAAAATTGGTAGGTGTGAAAGATCAAAGATTTTCTGATTTAAGGTAGGAGGAAATATTTGCTGCTGATGAAAACCTTATCTTCATAATATGCAATAATGCAATCTGATAATCTACCATTATTGAGTTTCCTTTTTTTTTCTTTTTCTTAAGCTGAATTTACATCACCTGTAGACAGAAATAAGGAAAGTGGACTGAAAATGCCAAACCTATGCAAATTTTGTGATATTAAAGTAACAACCTGCTCAAACCAACATCAGTGCAGGAGCAACTGCAACATCACTTCTATCTGTGAGAAGAGTAGTGAAGTCTGTGTTGCTATATGGTAAGTTATTTCTTCATACATGTGGGGGCAGGAGCACAGCCTCATTCATCATTGCTTAGTACTTCCCTCGATTGCTCTGATATTCAGGATGTCCTTGCTCCCTCACCAGGCTTTGCTCTCCTGCTTCCAGCTCATACCTCTGCATAGCATACCAAGAGTTGCTTGAGGTTAACAATCCCAATATGAAATGTTTGGAGGAATTTTTTTTTTCTTCTAAAACAGTTCTGTTCCAGCTTAAGCTGCTCTTGGAAAAAAGGCATGGTTTTGTGCAAGCCATTAAGCTGTATCCACCCACAGCACTCAAGAGCAGAAAGAGATTTGAGGCTCAAGAGAGGATTGTAGTGACAGTTGCTGAACAAAGACAATTCTAGCTCAGGTTTCAGGGGAACTAGATTATGTAGATTTATCACAAGAGGCTTATTGCCATGTATAGGTAGAAATACTTCCTCTTAATGAGAAAAAACTTCTGTGGGGGTAGAGACTTTGATGTAGACATGATACTTTTTATATAGCCTATGTCTGGGTTCAAAGAAATCAAGAGTTTATGAAAATGAGTTATAATACTTTTTTGGGATTTATTGGCTTTAAGCTTGTGTTCCAGTCTTAAAACTGAGGCTTCCCTTGCCCTTCCATAAATGGGAATCCAGTCCTACCAAAGAAAGCTAGAAACGTTCTTAATGAGTTAATAACTGGACTAAAGGAACACAAATGAGTGTTTGCAGCATTGCTGCTGATTTAGTAAAATAATTAGAACCACTTACAGAGGGACATAACTAATTCATGTGCTGAGGGATTAGTTGTGTCCATTGACTTGAGATGTTCAGCATAATTGGAATTAGTCATTTCAGTTCAGGATCAGACCAGTGTACTTTTTCATATTTGTCCTCTGCTTCTTTAGTAAGTCATCGGTGTCTATTATTGCCATAAAAAGGAGCTGTTTTACAATTTAGGATACATTTCTGATTTTTCATGACCATTTATCCAAAAGGCAAGTAAACTGAGAACTGTAAAGTGCTTTTTGCTCAAGTCTTTTGTCAATGAAATTAAATCTGTGGACCAGGACAAAACACAGGAATATATATATTTTTATATATTCCTGTGTTTTAAATATATATTATATTTATATATATTTATATATAATATATATAAATATATATACAGATTATGAGCTGTAAATATTTCCCTGACTGTGAGGCAACTCTACCTTGCATCAGTTTTTATGATTGTTACTTTGTTGGGGCTTTTTTTGGTGGGTTGAGGGGTTTTTTTTGTATATAACTCCTTCAGTGCACAAACTGCTGATTTTAGGCTTCAAAAGCAAAATGAAAAGACCAACTCACTAGAAATTCCTCAGATTTTGAGGAAATAATTCAGTTTTTATCGTAATTTCCCACAGATTTTTACTGTCTGCTCAGTGACCACAAAAACCAAAAGTATGTTCTGAAGTTCACAGCAGTTCATTGAGCACTAGCTTGAATAATTCTAAGTGAGATTTTCAGAGGCACTCTTGTGAGCTTAGCAGTAATATGATACAGGAATAGCTATGCCATTGTACAAATGTAAGGAGCCCAGACAGTGCCAAATTTACCCCATTCAGGAAAGACAGAGAAAAACATACGATGCTCTTTAAACGCCATTTATATTCTCAAAAGAGGCAAATTTGGGGCAGGTGCGGTCCTGTCTGTCTGCTCCCTTTATAAAATATTCCTTTTTTGATTTCAGTTTTCTCCTTTTCATTTTCAGGAGACAGAATGATGAAAATGTGACATTAGAAACAATATGCCATGATCCCCAGGAAACACTGTATGGTCACTTTTTGGATGACTATAAATCAGAGCAGTGTTTGATGAGGGAAAAGAAGGATGATGGGGGATTGATGTTCATGTGTTCCTGCACAGGTGAAGAATGCAATGATATGCTCATTTTTACATCAGGTAGGTTTAATAATTTACCTTGCATTCCTATGTTCCTAGCAAGTAATATTAACTGTGTTATACCAATGTCCTTTGGAATTGCATTTTGTGGGGGAGAACTTCTAATGGCGGGTGCTATTTTTGTCTTTTTTGTATCTTGCAAAATCTCAACCTTTCTTTTCTGTGTTCTGAGGGTACTTCTTCCTGCCAGGCAGTCCTCATTTTGACATAAGTCTGATATTCAGCTCAAGATATTGCACTTAAAAGCTGATGGAAGATGAAAGCAAGACATTTGCAGTTGTTCTGTTGACACACCAAAATGCAACACATGCTAATTACATTATAAAATCTAAAGGCAAATGACTTCTTTTGTGGAGGACATCCACAAAGAATGGTCCTATCCACAAGAGGTCCTATCTCTTCTAAAAGGCTGTATTGCTGTAGTGTGTTACCTGCATATAGAGATGTTGCCTGATAGGATGTGAATTTTAAGTCAGTTTCTCTGGTGTAACTGACCATCTGCACCTCTCCTGTGGTAGGTGTGAAGAAGCTAGGTTCCTTCCCTGGGGAATATGTTCCTTCACACCTACTACAGCTCAAGGAAGTGCACGTGAGTTCAGTTAAACCAGGGGAATGTGAGTACAGACCAAACCACAAGTGCATAACCCATCTCATTCTCCTTCATGAGCTCCAATAGAGGCCACTGCAGGCACAGTGAAGGCAGTACAGGTGTGTGCAGTGCTGGTGGACCTCGTGCTGCACACACAGATGTGCAGGGGTGCACACACCCCTTGTGCTTTATTCTGTCCTACCTGCTGTGATGTTTTTACTGAAACAAAGTCAGGTTTCTCACAGGCAAGAGTGAGGTCTCCTACGGAGAAACTTGTGTACCCACACTTCCATCCTCATCACCCCTATGTTCCTCAGAAAAGAGTATAATTAGGTCCTTGTTACCTGAGATAACGAAGGGTTGGGATGCTGTTCCCACTCCTGGGAAACATGGTTTGTGACTGCACTGAGGTGAACGACTATGTGAGAGATTGCAGCTCTCACTTCCTAGCCTCCAAGAAGGCCAACTAGTTTAGGTCACAAAACCACACCAAATTAGCCAAGAGCAAGCTAACAAGTCTTTGCTTCCCTTGCACAGGCTATCCATATCTGGTGCCACCCCTCATCCCCGTCTTCCTCATCCCCACCCCAAGCTTGATTTGAAACCAGACAACCTGACTGCTGATCCATGGTTGTGTGGCCAACCCTTTCTTGGGTGATCTTTAAAGGATTTGGAGTATATACTGGTATTGATATGAGCACAAGTGGTAGACCCAGGACCTAATTCTGACAGATTGCCTTGGTTTTATTGAAAAGAATGTGTTCCCAGAGAAGGGATCTTACTCTGTGTCAGCTGTCTAGTGTTTTTGTACAACATGAACCACACCCTTGTTGATTTTGGCTAAATTGTTACGAGTTAACCTCCTCATAGCTGTTTTTCCTGGAGCTACGTAGCTGAATGCGATCACTGATAAGTGTGTGTCTTTGGTGTGTATGGTTATTAAAACTGTTTTAGAAATTCAGCACCAAGTGCCTTCGTTTCTATCAACTCTGCAGCTTACTCACACTTCCAGATCAACCTAAAAGGAGTAGTAAAAATTTAAACCCAGTCTTTTTACCCAAATTTCTTTCACTCTTCTGAGTGGAGCCTTTCCTTCTAGGTCACGTAAGCACTCCAGGTGACTCATGAAAACCATGTGCTGCATTCATATGTATTAAGTGAATAACTACAGATAAAAATTAATGTAAAACTTCACTTTGTAACATTTCCAGTTCATTCACAAACACAGGCATTAACTCCAGTCAGGAGGGGGGAGAATTGAGGCTTTGTCATTCCTTTTTTATTGTTGTGGATTAGTGTTTCTTTTAAATGAAAACAGCCCCTTTGGGTTGCTTGCCTGGTTAGCCATGGCAGGAAGACAAACGATTTTTACAGTATCAGACATGCGGTTTCCTGTCTGTGTTTAACTTTGAGCAGAACATCACAGCCAGCTGGTCTATGGCTCCTCCAGACAACTAGATAATAGCCTGTAATAATTTTGCCTTTGGAATGACTGTCATCCACATCTATTCTGTACATTGTTCTTGCGGGGTTTTTTCCTCCACATTTCTTGTACACCAGAACAAGAATATTTTTTGCAGTGGTTTTGCGCATTCTATAGTTTTAGAGAGCAAGACAAGAGCTACTCTGAAAAAGCCTGATCAAAGGGTGATTTTAATAATTTATTAGCAGAAACTGAGATAAAAAAGATTGCAATTTTTCACCTGTTAATCACAGCGTTTCCTTTCAAGCTATTGCTATAAATGACTAGTGTTTTACCTCTTCTTCCTGTATGCACACTTCAGGCAGACCAGATTTAGTTTGTTTCTGGTGTTTCTGAGGTAAGAAAGAAAATCCTGGGTAAGGCAACAAGTTCTAATTTCCACCAAAGGTTAGTCACTAAATTCCAGTGATTCACAGCTGAGCTGTTAGTGCTTATGGAAGAATTGGTTTATAGCACTATTGGCTTGCATGAGTCTTGACTGTGAAGGGCAAACCTCCTGACTCCATTTTTAGACACAAGCATCTAAAGGTTTTGGGTATTGAAGGCGTTGTGACTCACTCAAGAGTGACTTTAGAAATGTTTGAAGTAGTTACATCAAAATCAAATGCCTGTTTATTGTATGGATTTTCATTTAAATTGCCAATCTGCAAAATAAGCAAGACGTGCCTAAGCATGCCTGTAGTTCTGCTGTGTCAGGGGACTGACCCTGATTCAGATCCCTGGCATTCCAGGCCACAGGCAGCTGGTGGAAAATAGCTAGTGCAGAATCACTCCAAATCATGTTCTGTAGTTTTTGGAGAAATAACATGCAGGAGACAGGTAACCATTGTAAATCTGACTACTCTGTGTTTATTTTTTAATCCCTCTCTTTTTTTTGCCAAACAAAATTGTGGGTGACTGGCTAGCAGCTTACACCACTGTGGTGGAAAAATGCTTCTCACAGCAAATCTCAACGCCAGTGTGTTGTAATTATTATTTATTCTAAAGTCTAATGTTAGTGCTACCAGAAAGCAAAGCCAGGGAGCAAAACCACTGGAAAAGATTAGCCAGAATCAGGGGTAAAAGGCCTTGGGTGGCTAGAAGTTGACTAGGTGGCAGACAGAGGCCTAGTCCTTCTGTTGTGGAAAAAATGAGTGCAGGACTAGACTATGAGGGCTTTTTGCTCCCTGATGTCTGGTTGTGTCTGGCGGATCCTCTGTATCTTGCTTTACCTTCTTCTGCTTCGATCTGCTGTGATGAATCAGGTCTGTCCGTAGTTGTGCACACAGTCCCAGTCCTCCCGTGATGTTTGGGCAGCTTTGCTCCTCAGCTTTCCCTTCACCACATCTCCCAGCCATTAGCCAGTGCGAGCATGACAGCTGCCTAACAAAGCTGGGTTTTATTAACAATCCCAAGTTCTTTGACTGAAGTCAAGCTTTGTTTACCCTAAGGGACCAAGCAGTGCCCTTTCCAGCCCCACATCTGACCCATTCTCCATGGACAGAGAGGACCATGTACTCATTGTAGACAAGAAAACGGGATTCTTGCATGTTACTTAGTGCATGACCTACCTACCTGCTGTGCCATGCAACTCCTTCCTCTTGTGCAGCTCATTTAGACACAGTCATTTAGCAATATGCAAACCAGCAGTGGAGACTGCAAACAAGAAAACAAATCCTTTAAATACTGTTGTAAATATATATGCAGTTGTTATCCTGGGCAGCAAATTCAAATCCAGGCAACAGTGCAGAGAACTCAAAAGTTGGAACCAGGATTTCAGCACAGCTCTGTTTGGTTTATAGTTGTTTCATTCTAATAACTAATAACTTAAATGGTGATAATTTTTTACCCTCACCTGTCTCTTGCCATGCTATGTAGACTTCCATGCAGCTTGCAACCAAGGTGTCTGTGGGATTGTTTAGGTAGACTGTGTTTAGTGCTCACCTACTGCAAGATGAAGTCATTATTTTGGGCATTCCCACCACACCCAAATATGGGAGAAACCTTTAGCAGCAACCCTGAACCATCCAGAAAGTTGCCTTGAAATACCAAAACCTCAGTGACAGAGATGACTGACAGGTCAAGAAGAGTTTATGAGAATAATGAAGCTAGTTGGGGAAGTATGTCGAGAGAGGGAGGGTGTTGTGCTGCTAAAAAACTTCACATTGATCACAGCTTTACAGAGTTGGCTAATTGACAGTGTAAGAGACATGCCTATTTGATTAATGGATTGTGGCTGAGTCATTTGCCTGAAAGAATTGCAGCCTGTGGATTTGCAGTGCGTCAAGTGCTGTGGTGGCTCACTGTGTACAGTTGTTACCTGGGAGAGCTGGTGTTGCTCTGCTGCCTGAACCACCACAAGCATGCCTGTGTGATGCCTTGTCCTGTGCCCAGGCTGCAGGAGATGTGGGTAATGTTTCAAAGTGTCCTTAACTTCGTATCTCTCATTTGTCTCTAACATGTTGTCCCTGTCTTTTCCTTTCTTTCTCTCCTCTTCCTCTCCTTACTAGAGTCAAAGTGTTAGTGATTTTGCTTGACTACATAGGAGGATCTCAGACTTAAGAACAGACTTAAGATCTGTGCACAAACAGTCACCAGTCCATAAATACTTATGTGATGAGTTGTCCGGTGCTCAAGGAACATCAGAAGGGAGATGATCACAGCTGGACTACTTCCAAGTGAATTTTAACAAAGGCTTTCATTAATCTCTTTTTCTGTTATCCAACTAACATGTTCAGAAGGTAACTGTCTTCCAGCTGCCCCATAAAAGAGGTCAGTAACATTACATAACATTGCACAGAGCCTCTCACTGCTTGTATATTGGCTTTGTTCTCTGTGTTTCCTCTTAGGTATTTGCAGGCACTAGAGTCCCACCCAGTGCCTGCAGCTGTGTGTAACCAAAGGCGAGGCTGTCCAATGCTGAACATCTGATTCACTTGATGGGATAGAAAGGAAATAGAATGAAAAGAGGCTAAAGAGGCCAAAATTTTGTTTTGCTCTGTATTATTTATATTGTTTGCTTCTTAGGAAAATAACCACGCTCAGTTACAGATTTGTGTTAAAACAAGCTAGGCAGTGCTCTTCCAGTCTGGTTGGCATATTTGTTACAATTTGCATCACTTGAGAGCTTAATAAGTATGGGAATGGGGCCAACCTTTTATCAGGTTGTCATGGAAGAGACTATAATAATTACAGACAGAAACAAACTGTAACTAACACTGGCAACATAATATTTTGGGAAAGGTTGGAGGGGTGAAACTCAGGCTGAGAATAAAAATAGTGGTTAATTTGTGGCGTCTGTTGAAACATATTGAACTGGAGAGATTGATTTGTTCCAGAAATCCAACAGCAAACAGCAGCAGACACCCGAGGTCTACAACTGAGCCATGTATCACAGAAACTCAGTCGCATCATGTAAAGTTAAAATATGTTGGCTTTCATATTGCTGAGTAGGAAAGCTCAGCTACAAAAGTCAAAGTGTGTGAGTGATGCCATGTACATGCAGTGAAGGGACCTATTAGAATGGGAGAGATAAGAAGGGAATGCATTAGGGGGTGGAAGATTTTAAGCAAATGGGTGCTGTGCCAGCAAACCAAGGAATTACACTTTCTAGCCAGCAGTGAGGGAATAAAAACAGCAACAAACTATTTGTTCTGTCTTAGAGCTTAAGAGTTTCTAAGACCTCCTGGGTGCTGAATAGCATACTCGGCAATCAGTTGAAAAATGAAATTCTGCTTACAATAGGTGAAATATCCATTAGGTCACTGCTGCCCAGCCTTTTTGCTGAAGTAAGCCACCCAGAGGCAATCAAGCTGCCTGCCTCCCACCCCTGTGACTAAGATGCAGCCATTCCCATCAGGTGGCAGATGCATATGCATGACTCTCCCAACATGTAACGAATGTAACTGGGTCATGTAACTGGGGATTTCCCTGGGTGTTACAGAGAAGTCCAGTCCTGATCCCCTGGGTAGTTGTGTGCCAAGGCCAAAGCTGCAAGTCTGCAGGGGAGAGCAGCAGTGGGTGTGCCACTGGTCTTCAAAATAGATCATACTCACTACCTTTCAGGAAGAGAGATTAAGTGGTGGCACTGGGCAGTGACATGCATTAAGTGCTCTGAAAGCTGGGTCTGGTTTGCCAGCCATTTGTTGACTGCAGAGCAACATTTAGGCAGCCGAATACCCAAAAGAACAGGTGAATGAGTTCTATAGCTTTAAGTATACCCAAAGTGCTGGAACCTGTGCTTGGCTCACAGCAACCCCATGCAATGCTGCAGGCTGGAGGAAGAGTGGCTGGAAAGCTGCCTGGAGGAAAAGGACCTGGAGGTGCTGGTCAACAGTGGCTGAACATGAGCCAGCAGGAGAGCATGTGGACAAGAGGGCCCATGGCATCTTGGCCTGTTTCAGCAAGAGTGGAGCCAGCACAACCAGTGCAGTGATTATCCCCCTGAACTCAGCAGTGGTGAGGGCACATCAGATCCTGTGGGCCCATCACTACAAGGACATTGAAGTGCTGGAGGTGTCCAGAGAAGGGCAGCAAAGCTGGGGAAAGATCTGTAGTACAAGTCCTTTGAAGAGTGTCTGAGGGAACTGGGGTTGTCTAGCCAAGAGAAAAGGAGGTTAAGGGGGAACCTTTTTTTGCTTTCTACTACTATCTGAAAGGGCATTGTAGCAAGGTGGGGGTCAACCTCTTCTCACAAGTAAGAAGCAATGGAAGAAGAGGAAATGGCCTCAAGTTGTACAAAGGAGGTTTAGATTGGATAACTGGGTAAATTTCTTCACCAAAAGGGTTGTTAAGCACTGGAACAGGTTCCCCAAGGAAATGGTTGAATGACCATCCCTGGAGGTATTTAAAAGACCAGTGGTACTTCTGTGGTACATCTTTAAAAGATGTGGCACGTAGAGACCTGGTTTAGTGGTGGACTTATCAGTGCTGGGTTTACAGTTGGCCAGGCAGACCTGCCAACTACCAAAGGTAGTGCCTCTTCAGGAGAGACTCTTCTGGATACCCTGGTAATATCTTTTTCAGACTAAAAGATGGAGACATACAGCTCAAGCACAACTTACTGGCCTTGACGGACTTGGTTTGCCTAGTCCAAAAAAAGCTCCTGTCAAATACAGGAACTAGTTGAAGGAATTCAACCTTCAGAAAAGCCTGAAAGAAATGCCAGGGTTTATTTTCAACTGGATATTAAGATAGAGCCCGCTCTGGTTTTAAAATCTAGTAATCTCTCTCTTTTGAGAGAGATGAGTTGGTTCAGCATCAGCATAGAGCTGAGGGAGGGGCGGAACTGATTTCCTGCACAACAAAACTATTAAACTGAAAAAAAATTGTCTCCAGCAAGTATGAAAAATTAAAATGTTTCCAAGAAGCCATCATGATCAAAAAATGCAGGTTAATTTGAGGTGTGGCATTTGAAATTGATTATTGCCAAGTATTTTGTGTCAGGATCAACCATTTTCCTAAGGAAACAACCTCCACCCTGTGTAAAAAAGCTCCCCACCCCCCATCTGCACACCCCCCAAAACAATGCTTGTAAAACTAGAAGAAGTATTTAGAAGTTGGATCAACTTTCAGACCACTTTTTTGCTCAAGGTAGGGGTTTCTAGGAAAAGTATAGGAGTGTCAGAAGCAGTTTCTGTTTTGAAAACCGTTATTTCCCACTGAAAATTGTTTTGCTGAAGATTTCCAAGCCATTTTGATTCTAAAAGGCCAAAATCAGGAAGGTACGTGAGAAATTCTGTAGCTTAGTGGAATACGACACTAAGCTACAGAATTTCATTTCCACTTTAGGATTCTTCAGTAGAGATAAACTAAATTACCCCAAACAGGTGGTAGAGTAAATTTCATTTCACTGAAAGTGAAGCATTTTATGGAGCTAGTTTTCATCCAGAAAGTACTAAAGAGATGGGCAGGCTTTTCCATATTTTGTGGCCTAGTGCCTTGCTCAGAAATCACTATGTGTGCAAGGTCCCATTTTGTGAAAAGCTCTCTCTTGATTCAAACAGAGCAGGTCTTGAACTTGAAGCTCCTGTACCCCACCCATACCAGTCCACTCACTGCTGGGGATTCAGCACTCACATACATCTGTTGCCAAATTGCAACATTTGAACAGAAATTCTGTTCAAGCAAAAGCATTCAGAAAGTGTTGGTTTTCATTCCAGTGTGGAATTCAAATCAAACTTTGAAACCTCACAATTTGTACAAAATGGAGTTTTCCTCCAGTTGGCTCAAAGGGCTGCTTTGTGTCTTGGGATCTTGCAAAATAACTAGATCACAGTTCTGTGTCTAGGACCGTGTTTTGTGACTGTGTTTCCGGGAATTTTTAAGACGCTGCACAAGTTTTCAATACATCAGTGTCGATATATTTGAGTTCTGCTAATATCAAATATATTCTTTCTCTGCTCTGTGGCTTTGACTAGCAGTTGAATAGGCAGCAGCTTTAGAGCTCACAGGAGCAGCAGACAGCAAGGAAGTAGTTCTGTCAGTACTGGCTGGGCATTCTGCTGCCCTGCCATTCAAGTGTGTGTCCTCATTTCATTGCCATTGTTTTACTTATTCCTTCCAAAGTTCAGTGACACTAAAGTTGTATCAAAGGCATGAAAACCACCCTAAAGAATTTGCAAGCTCTTGTGCTTTGAAGCTCCCTGACTGAACAGGGGCTGTACAGTGTTTCTTGGCACCTGAGCCCTATTCCCTCAAGGCTTAGGTAGTGTTAAGGGTTATGCAGATGGTTTGTGCTTAGTTTAAACCGCATACAGGAAGCTTTCTTTTAGCTCAACTTCTCTATTGTTATGCTATATTAATAGGCTCTTTTGAAGCTTAAGAAAGGACTGATCCACCCAAATAATAGTTCTGGGTGGGGAAAGTTATTTAGCAGCACGTTTGCAAAACATGAAAGGCTGTTTCATTTAACTATTTCCTTGCCTGCCTGTGCAGCCAGATTTTGCTCATTCCAGTGCTCAGAAAGAGTAAGCTGCACTCCCATTTCTTAAATTATGAGGTTTCAGTCATAGGTATTTATTTATAAGTGAACATATTTATTCTTAGATTCCTGTAGTCAAGCCATAAAATGTTGGCTAGCCACTATGCAAACGTACAGCTATGCTCTGAATTTTGATCCTGTCCTGATTTTGTACACAGATTTTGCAGAGAAGACCCCCATCCTTAGTTCGTGCTGCAATGGCTGATTTGATTGTGCTCATATCATCAGGCAAAATCAAAGGTAGTTCCAGAAGTGTCTTGTTCAGGACACACCTCAGTGCCACCAGCTCTTTGCTCTTGCTTTGCTCTTTGATTCTCCTGTCAGGCAGCTTGGTCTCCTAAGCTTAGAGTTCAGCCTTGTCAGTCCTGATGCTCAGTTCTCCCTGATGTGGGCTCATTCTTGAACTTCCCAAACGCTGAGTGGGATTTGCCTAGTGTCTTAATTACTGAAAATTAGCACAGCCTTTGTCCCTTCTGCTTTAGGTGGGGTTGTGCAGCTGTATGCTTTTCAGCCCCTGATTCTCTGCTTCCTCCAAGCGACCATGCCAAAGCGGATGTGTCACTTTGCAGCAGGGCTGCAGGATGATACAGTGCTCAGGGGGAAGTGGCCAAACTGCTCAGTTTCTGCTTTGGTTAAATTTTTTAATATTCTTTTTCAAGTAATATTTGCAACATCGACAGTTTTTCCCTTCTACCCAGAAATCCCCCTGCACCACAAGCAGAGCTTTCTCTTGTGCAAAAAAGAGGAAGAGCTGAAGGAGCTGTGAACTCTGCTGGAGAGTTCTCAGCTGTAGAGCAAAATAAAACAGCCTGCTCTAGGACATTGTAGGAGTGATTGCAGATCCTCACACAGGTAGCCATAACAGTAAAGGAGCAGGGACTTTGGGTGAGTTTCAGTTAGAGCTGAACATGCGCCCAGCTACCTCCAACTGCTTGGACTCAGGAGGAGTGATTTGAAAGACAACTAATACATCTTAGGGCTTTTGTCACTCATTTTGAAAGATATTTGTATTTCATGTATCTGGTCTACATACTACAAAGAAAAAGGACTTAAAAGGCCATAAAGAAACATTTTCATCTTTGTGGAAGTGTACGCCCTATAATATAGATGATATATTAAGCATGCTTTTCTGTGGTCAAGAAAAAAATAAAACCAAGCCAAAACCAGCAAAACAGAACCCCAAATGTTAGATAAAATTACTTTCTCTGATTGCTGCTGGTCATAGTTTTGTCATGTAGTTGTGACCTGCTTGCAGCTAAAACTCCCAAAACAGCCATCCCACAATGCAGTCAGTTCTCCTTCACCAGGGTGTTTCCTGAGTTCTTAATAAAGCAGATTTTCTAGAAGCAAAGAATGCACAAGGGAATAAGCAATGCAAATCTATTTACTGACAGTGACATTTGACTTTCTAAATATATTCCTCCCGTAAGAGAGGAATACAAACACAGCATTTTTTTTCCCCTCTTCAATATGTTTAAAAGCAGAAGAGTTGCTTTTAATCTGTGATGAACTTTTAGGTATTGTTTTGATTTAAAATTTAATAATTTTAAAATTTACTAAGATTTTGTTGTCAAGAGAAACTGCTGGAGAATAAAGGTATGTGGTTTGCATGGGTCTGGAAGGAGGGATTGCCTTAAAAATACTTTTGCATAAATGTAGCAAATGCATTCTTTGTAGGTATTGCTAGTGCATGTCATTGACCTGTGCTTGGCTGGGAATGACAGTGCTAGAAAGGCAATTCCTCTTCCTTGAAACCCTATGAGAGAGGCTAGGATTTAATTACTTGCTTAATTATTCGCTTGGTTGATGAACCTTTCAAACAGGAAGCACATCCTGGTTCAGGATTCAAGTCTTTTTCTAAATAAAAAGACTATACTTTTCAGATGCCCTGTCACCTACCTTTGAATAGCTGATGGATCCTCCTGCTTGCCAGCTGGGTTTACAATGGAAAAGTGATTATAAGTGAAATTGGAGGGTCAGAGGTACTGCTTGTTCTAGTTGTGAACTTTTTACCTTTATCCATTTTAGTATTGCTCACCTTTGTTTTGAAAGGCACAGAATAGGGGAAACAGAGGCTCATGGCTCATGTAGTTAGTGACAGCTTCCCTTCAGAGCTTATTAAACTTTTCCTATTCATATTGACTTACTTGGCCTTTTGCACAGAGCCTGAGTCAATGACATGGCTGTGAGCATCTGCCAGAGCGTCATGCTGCCACCACAAGCCACTTGCTTAACTGTAGTTGCAGCTTCATTTGTTTTAGTCCATTCAGGTTAGGCTCCCAGGACTTCTTCCAAACAATCCCCTCCCTCATGCAAAGATAATACAGTACATTTTATCTGACTTAAAGAAAGAAGGAGACCGAGAGGGTAAATTTCCATGTGTTTGATCAGATCAGGTTCAGATATAAACTCTGGCCCTCCTTTAATCTCTTGGAGCAAAACTGTTCCCTTTTAAACTAGTTTTCTTCCCTAAGAAATATTGAACTAGAAGGCAGTTTTTAGAGGTGACAGGGCAGCTCTCACGTCTAGGATAATAATCTGTACTCTTCCCAGAACACATCCCTATTCTAGAATAGGTCCCTATTGTTCTTCTATTCCCTGTATGTTCCACCTAGGAATACGTTGGTTTGTGCACTGCACCAGGTATGGAGTTTGGAGTGAACATCTTTACAGCAGAAGACCAGTGTACAGCCAGCAAGGAACTCACAGAGGAAATCTTCCAATGCATAAATCCATGCAGAAGTTCCTGGAGGGTGGTGGTGGTGACCGCTCTGAGCCTGTTTACATGCAGGTGTTTGAATTTGTTCTAGCAACACTCACATCAAAGTATGAGAATGAGTTCTGTTCTTCATGTCTGTATGCAAGCATACATATTGTGCCTAGATATTTTCATACAATGTATGAACAGACTTCCTGAAGGTGGCTTTGCAGGGATCCTACAAAAATATACTGGATCTGGAGTAGTAACTGGGCAAGTGGGAGTTCACAGGCTTCATTGTCTGTTTATTTACAGGAAAATTAATGTGTTCTAGTAATTAGTGGTTAAAGGAGCAGTTCTGTCAAGAATACATTGACAGAGTAAGTACTCTTTGGAGTAAGGAGACTTTGGGAAAGTGAAGGTTTCGTCCATTATGTATTAAAAGCCTGAGAGAAGAACAAAGCTACTAAATTACATTAGGTTCTTACTTGTTCAGTTCTGGCTTTTTATAAAGCAGACTTACCAGACCAGGGAGGTCCTGGTAAACAGAGGCCAACATACAAAACAACATTTTGAAGCAAGAAAGCAGTGATACTTTTTGTTATTTGCTGTTATTGGAGAAGATAATGTATTGCATTCTGAATAAAAATTATAATTATTGACAGCCTTCTGTACATATCAAACTATGATATAACTTCATGCATGCCTTCCTTCTGTTCTTTACAGATGACCCTCATAAGCCAGAGGAGAAAGATGAAATTTCTAAAGTCACAATCATAAGTCTTGTCCCGTTACTGGTGATTTCTGTTGCTGTGATTGTTATCTTTTATGCCTACCGCACTCATAAGAAGAGGAAACTCAACAAGGCATGGGAGAAGAATGTTAAGCCCAAGAAGCATAAAGACTGCAGTGATGTCTGTGCCATTATGTTAGACGATGACCGCTCAGACATCAGCTCCACCTGTGCCAACAACATCAACCACAACACGGAGCTGCTGCCCATTGAGTTGGACGTTGTTGTTGGCAAAGGAAGGTTTGCTGAAGTGTATAAAGCCAAATTGAAGCAAAACACATCAGAACAGTATGAAACTGTGGCAGTCAAGATTTTCTCCTATGAAGAATATGCTTCCTGGAAAACTGAGAAAGACATTTTTTCAGATGTAAACCTCAAGCATGAGAACATCCTCCAGTTCTTGACAGCAGAGGAGCGTAAGACAGATCTTGGCAAACAGTATTGGTTGATCACTGCCTTCCATGCTAAAGGAAACTTGCAGGAATATCTCACACGACACATTATCAGCTGGGAGGACCTCTGGAAACTTGGCGGGTCCTTGGCCCGAGGGATTGCCCATCTGCACAGTGATCACACACCCTGCGGTCGTCCCAAAACGCCTATCGTACACAGAGACCTGAAGAGCTCCAACATCCTGGTGAAGAATGATTTAACCTGCTGTCTCTGTGACTTTGGGTTATCCCTGAGGCTGGACCCTTCCCTATCTGTGGATGACTTGGCTAACAGTGGGCAGGTAAGTTAGAAGGTTGAAGGGGGGGTGGGGCAGGTAATGTACCAGTTGGTGTCTCCATTCTGGGCTGAAAAGATTAAAAAAGCTTAAGCTTCTATGGCAGCTTTGACTTAAAATCATGTAAAATTAACGTGAATGTGCTTATAAACAAAGAGTCTCTAAACATTAAAGCAACAATGAGAGAAGTGCAATGTAGGTTTCGTTATCATTGGAGATCCACGTGTGTGTGTGATGCAACTGTCCTCTCACTTATACTAGCCATGTATGAGCTGGTTAGCAGCTGTTCGTGGTGCCGCTGCAATGCACACACCCCACACAAATGAAATAAGGATCCGCTTCATGTTGTGAGCTTTTGACTCGGTTTTCATGCCTGATGGCATTACACTTCCGTATGACTACCCAAACCATGGTCTGCCCCAGCATATGTGAAGTCAGTCTTGTGCCTCAAAAGCTGTGAGCACATAACTACTGATAGATAATAATTTTAAAATTAAAACAAAAAAGAGACCTCTTTAATGAATGGTACATTCCCCACATGCGAGAAAATAAAGAGATGTCAAAAAAAATAATTGCCCTGATGTGTTTTTTCAACTAAGGGCATGGATAATACTCATCTAGTTGCAGGGATGCCAGGGGGATGTTTATGAATGCGTTGAAGACTACATACATCTCTAAATATTGTCTTTTTTAATGAAAACTCACATAGTATAAATTCAGACCATTTGTTAACTTAATTCCTAATAGTTTAATTATACATATATTTATATGGGTATTTTTATATTTATATTTTTCTATGTGTATCACTCAAAGCTTGTCCATTTAAACTGACTTTTACCTCACACAGAACTAGTATTTTAGCTTAGAATGTTTTCAGGGACAGATCTTCAGTCTGTAGTGCTCTCTTGAGTTCACAGGAGCTTTACTATTGTTTATCAAAGAAGATATGCATTTGAAAGTCTCCTTATTGAAAAGCAATCGTCCTGATCTCATTTTTAGAAGATCTATTAACCAGAGCTGGGAGTGAATGTTAATCAGTGGAGCCATATTTAAAATACTACAAACACTACTCCGTTACATATAATTTCTGTCCAGCATGCCAGAACCTTTTAGAGTTCAATGAAGTCATACCAGATTGTCAGTCATAAGAGTGGTCCCATTTGAAGCAAGACAAAGACTCTGAAATTCATCACCCACAGGCACTTTGCTTGAAGCTGACTGTTACTGCAAGCTGATTTCTCTGGCATTGCTCAGAGTCACTTGGAAGTAGGAGGGTAGTGTTAATACTGCCACTTCCACAGTCCACACCAACACTGATGACAAAGTATTGGGCTGCCCAGATCAGGTTATGGCTTTGGAGTTGGTATCCTTGGGCACTGGTGTTGAGGCTGACTGCTTTATTTTGGTCAGCTTCAGTGAATCTGTTTGGGAGTGACCACAGCTGTCGTTCTTCTCTGTGACAAGGAATATGAGTCAATTGATTTGACTCCAAACTCTGCCTTGTTCTTTTTGGGCGCACAAGAGCAGCCCACTTTAATTCCCCAACATGTCAGCTTCAGTGCTGTAATTTTTGTTAAAGAAGTCTTGCACCAAGATTTGCCTTATGCGTAATTTCTAAAATTTACCCTTTGACTCAAACCCTTGTCATCAGGAGATTCAATTTTATAACAAGTATAATGGAGCTGACACAGTTTTTAATTCAAGAAAACCTCGAGCCTCCGATGAAATAGACTAGAGTGTAAGTATTTAACTGTTTTTCTGGTAATCCTTAGACACTAATATTGAAGGCGAATTGTGGGGATTACAAAGCCATCTTCTTTCCAATCTACCCAACGACCTTCCATATCATGCAGATATAGCCATTATTGACTACAATACCAGACTGGAAACCACCTTTTCTCCCCATTAGAACTTTTGCAGCCTTTTGAGTTTGGTCATCCATGGTGGTTAATATTTGCAGACATTATTTAATGTGACCGTATAAATCTGGACCTTCTTCCCACTGTGTTCAGAGGACTGGTAGGTGCCTGCAAGGCCAGCAGTTCTGTACCTCAGCAGCACCAGCACCTTTGTAATAGATGGTTTCCCATATCAGATAAAGAGAAATATCTACTGCCTCTCTGACTGATACAGCTCAGGGCATGAAACAGCTTTCAACAGCTCAGAAAGAAATGCAAGATCTCTAGTAAAAAAGATTCAAATGTCACAAAAAATGATAATGCAGTGCAGGAGGAGAGATGGTCCCTCTCTAGAAGTTTTGGAAAATCAAGAACTGAAAGCAGACTGGTATTTGCAAAGAAGAAGCATATCCAGAACCTAGAGGGGCAACCAGCTGGGAATTGCCAGAGTTTAGGTACCTAAAAATGCCTTTGACACTCAGGAGTCACTTGTTTTCAAGATACAGAAAAAGGTAATCTTCTTAAGCTTTGGATGGGATCTTCTTGGGGAAGAAATCACATGCTCAGGAGTTAATGGTGGGTAGCAACAACCTCTGCTTCAGTGTTTCCATATGTATGTTTTATGTAGGGAAGGGAGTTGGTGCTTCCCTCGGTGATGCTGAGCTGTGACTGTCCCAGGTACCTCTTCAGTGTATAGTTGCTGTTCACGTTTGGCCTTAAATTCATCAGTGTCAATGTAGCACAGAACTTAGCTTTGAGACTGCTCACACTTAATTTTTTTCCTGTCCTCTGTTTTAAAGGCTTTGATCCTACAACCATTCAGCTGATATTTTTGACACAGGGATTTTTCTGCTGCTGCAGGGTCCTATGACAAAGCTACATTCTTGATCTCTTCCTTCTTCTTATGATGCTTTTCACTTTTTTTGGAACATCTTCCCATTTGCCCTGAGCCTGAGGTGATAAGACATGTTTACAGAAGCTTATAAAATGGGTGTCATAGGGCTCTCTCAAGACTGTATGTTTACTGTGTGGCTGTCTGCAGTTGCAGACCCAGTAACTGAAATGATCTTTTGCAGCCCTGCTTGCCTCTGGGCTCTGGAGTGATTGCTGTAGTGTAAACAGCTTATTTAAATCCTGTGTCCTACTGCATCACCCACTTGTGTTTGTTCATCTCTGCCATTAACCGGTCTCCAACTTGAAGATGTCTTTGCCTGATGAAAGACTTCGGTTTGCAGTTTTTCAAGGGGGATACATTATTTATACCCTGCAAAGAGTTTGTCATTTGAGAGCAACTGTTGAGTGATCCAAGAATTCTTCCTTAAATCCTTTCTTGTGATAAAAACAGACTTTCAAACTCCACCTTCTGTAATGCCAAATCATAATCTAGATCTCAGCAAAGCTGCTAAAGTCATTGCTGAAAATTGCTCAGTATGAATAGAGTTTCTGAGAATGTTTTTTCAAAGGGGCAGATTTTTGGTTTCAATTCAAATGCATGGTTCTGCATTCAGTATTTGTGTGTTTGTTTTCTTCTCCCGGCCCTGCATTTACTCTCCTTTTAAGCCTACCATGAAAAGAAACAGCTGACACTGTAATATGCTGTGCAATATAATACAGTGTGTTTCTTGCTCATCTGGAAGACACTTGGTCAGCAGCAATTGCTTCAGGCCCGAAGGTCAGAGTTTATCTGTGAATAGCCAAAGAGTGAGAAAACTTGTCAGTGTCAAAATTATTCGCTTAAGGAACTAAATAGGGCTATTTTTTTTCTTCCTCACCAAGAGAGGTGCAAGTTGGTAGTCAGGACAATGCCAGATTCCCCTGGCAGCAGAAAATATGGCCTGTGCCAAGTATAGCCTGAATTTTTGGATAAATGTCAAATGGCACTGTTTCTGTGAAAACTGAAGTTAAATCACAGTGGAATCCAAAACATTAATTGCAATTTCAGCTCGTGAACTCTCCCCAATCTCTTTTCCTGTAGGTTGGCACAGCAAGATATATGGCCCCTGAGGTTTTGGAGTCCAGGATGAACCTGGAGAACATGGAGTCCTTCAAACAAACAGATGTGTACTCCATGGCTTTGGTCCTCTGGGAAATGACATCTCGCTGTAATGCTGTTGGAGGTAAGTGCCATCTGTTTTCTTCTCTCTAAAAGTATGTTGAGACAGACATGCTCTCTCATGGTTGTCTGGGGAGAGGGTGATTCTTTTTAGCTATCACCAGGTTTTCTAGTGTGTCTGGATGCTGTAAATTAACAGTCCTTCAGTAGTGTGAGATGCATACATGCATGAGCAGGCTTGAACACCAAGCAACTGAGTGCACGAGTAAATTGACCCTCGTGTAAGAATAAATTTGCTGTTAGGTAGGTCACTTCTAAAGATTATTCGAGTTTGTTTCCCTATGACATCTTGGGTAGTCATGGATTGGCTGAGTCTGGTTGATCTCACTCAAAATAATTGGAAACATAAGTCAAATTTAAATATTAAACTGAAGAAGTGATAAGTACTTCCCATTTATGTTCATAGAATGTTAATTCTCAAACCTAATAAGGGCCAGTTAAGTGTCACATTTACTAATTGATACTTTCAGTAAGTGGCATCATAGTGGTATGGAAAGCTTCCTGTTTTCCAAAAATCACCAGCTGCTGCACATCACGTTTTGTGATTTCGCAAGAGATCATCCATATGAGAAATCAAGGGATGTTTGCTGTAAAAAGTATAGTGACAAAATAAAAATTATTGAAACTGACTATCAGAACAGCTCCAGGAAAAGTTGCTATGCTTGTTCATATTCAGAGTTTCTTCTGAAACAAAAATCTCCATTTCTGCTTTGCCTAAAGTTGACCCAGAATTCCCAGTGTGCAACATGTATGTGTTAGAAATCAGAAAAGTTGCTGTTGGGATATTTACAATACGTATTACTATGTTTGAAGTTTTTCACCTTACTTCAGGAACTAAAATAAGACAAAGTTGCATGTAAAATTCTTCAGCCTGTTGGAATCGTCTGACAGTCATTCTAAGAATTACTGCTGCACAGTTCAGGGCTCACACAGGCAGTCTAAGGAGTGGGGCTGTAAAAGGTAACACTAATGTGGATATTATAGTAGATATGCAACTGTTATTTGATTTGTTAACCTTCTTCCAAAACCACAGAGGCTCCCTTTTCATCGGACTTGGCACGGTTCCCCCTTGAAGGGCTGCCATGGACGCAGAGACAGGACACTCTTGCAGGCTAGAGCGCTGTGCTATGAGGAACATAGTGTACAGGAGGGAAACCAGTGTCCCTGGGGAAGATGTGCATAGCTGCTCCTTGTTTCTCTCCCAGCATCTGTGGGATACCACAAGGGAGGTCTCTGAAGCCACTCTGCACAGTGACTGTGTGGCTGCACCGCTGTGTCCGTGTGCAGGAGGGAGGAATTGCCTCCATCTCGGTCTCCTACTCTGACCAGCATTTGGTCTTGCTGGGTGGGCTGTATTGTGGGCAACAGATCTGCCCCTGTTTGCACCCTGCCAGGAAAGCTACAAAGTGTGTATGTGTGCTAGCATAAAAGCATGAAAAGAACACCAAATTCTTTTCTAGTCAAACATTTAAGGGTAAAACATTTGGTGCTTCAGGAGCTGAACCTCGGTCTGACATATTCCAAAGAAAACCTATCCATATTTAATGGATCATGGTCATGCCTGTTTCTAAGTGCATTGGCACAACCTCAGCCTTTCATTAGCACTTTTGTAAATGCAGCAGAGGGGATTTAAAACCTGAAAAAAAGAAACTGCGTCCTGTCTCGTGATCTGTCTCTGTTTCTTGCATTTAGGAACTCACCTGATTAGTATAAATATGAGCTGTTCACTGTGGAGTCTTTTATCTTTGGTGATGCCTGAGTCCCTTCCTGTTCAGATTTGCTGAGTAGGACAAAATGAAGATTGTAGCAAAAGCAAACCTTATTGCTGCTGTTCTCAGAAGGCAACTGCTAAAAGAGGATATAAAGGGGGTTTCATAAGGAAGGAAAATCACCAGCATGTTTAGCTAGAAGAGATTGACCCATTATAACCTTGGGAAGTAGAGCTGAAGTAATTTCAGTAAAGGGAGATAATTCTCTGGCCCAGCATCCCCTTTCAAGTGATGCTTAACCCCCACCCACATCCCGACTTTCCCTATTCATTTCATCCCTCAGTCATTCTCATCTCCAGAAACACATTACTTTGATTTTATTTCCCTATTTCAGTCATCTTTCCTGAGGTGAGGTCCCCAGCAAAACCCCAGGAGCACTTGGACAGATCTGGACGGGTTGGAACTTGCGCTTAACATCTCTGGCTAAATCTGTTGAACACAACTCCCAGGATGTAGATCCCTTAACTTGTCACTGGTACTGAGCTGCAACAGCATTGCAGCATTACTCTCGTTTCCTTCTCAGATTTTCCCCTGGTTCGAGCAGTCTGGTTATCTTTGCAGCCAGCTGGTGGAATACCCTTACAGTGATTCATGGCTACAGCTCCCCCTCTGCTTTCTTTCTCCATCTGTCGCTTGTGAGACTGCCTCTTCTCCTCACAGCCGTCCTGAGGAGCTGCCTCTGCTCACGCAAACCCCTCTTTTACTTCTAGACTGTTTGGCAATGAGAGAAATGTCTTTGCATGTAAGGCAGAGTAGGCTGACCTGATTGCAGACAGCCTTTTCAAAGGAGTCTAAAAGATCTAGGCTCTGTCCTTGCAGGGCAGGCTTGGCTGTGGTGTCAGCTCGGGGCAGTTTTGAGGACAAGAGTGGGAGTCTTAGCCGAGGCAACAGCATTAACAACTTTATTTAGGGAGGGAAGCGTGCAGGGAAGAGGGACTAATTGCCATTCAGCCACGTAGAGGTACAGGGACTTACTTCTTTTCCAAAGGGAGCTCTCAGTATTCATTTGTCAGCGGGCAGGTGTTCTGTGAGTGTGGGAGGTGATGCAGGCAGGTCCTTTCACTACAGACGCTTTGTCAAACACAGCCTCCACGCTATGCCAGGCCTCTTCAGTCAGCAGACATTTAAACAAAAATACCCGGCAGCACAACCCATACTGTGAAGCTGCTGTAGTAAATAAGCAGGTGGGGATCGGCTTTTGAGAAAGGCCACGCTGTTCGTTGTTACTTTGTTGTGCTAAATATGGAGAAGCAGAAAGGGGGCACAAGGGAAAGGGAGACAGAGGCAAAGATTGAGGTTGACTGATTTTTCACCAGAGTATAATTTAAGAGGCATATTTAGAAACTCAGCAATACTACTTCGGGGAGAATTTCAACTGTTCCACACTGCTGTTAACTTGGTATTTCATTCAGCACAACAGCTGTGCACCAGATGCTGCACATTGCAAGAAATATAATTTTCATCTCAACCACTTGCTTTCGGAGTGACACAGCTTTGGTGACTGAGACAAGTGTAATTTCTCTGACAACCTCCTAGAAAGAAAAGAAAACCATCTGGTTTGAGTTGCAGCTGCTGTGGGTGAGGGACTATTGGGGGTGGCAGGGGAGAAGGAGAAGAAAGGGAACTTCTGGATGCATGGGTTTGGTGAAGAGGGAGAAGAGAAACCCTTCAGAAAATGGTTGTCGCTCGAGCAGTATTGTACTGCCTGGAGCGGTGGCTGGCTTCAGTATAGTAGCAGGGCTTTGTTTAAAATGGCAGCCTTGCTTTACCAGAGCTGTGTTTCATGTGGATGAAATGAGGATTAATCTTCTGCTTACTTGGAAAGAGTCAGCCAAGAGCCACAGTTTGGCAGCTAAACATTTGTGCATCCCGTACCTCATGAAATGCTCAGCTTTCATCACACTGAGGTGGAGCGGTGACGTTTCTGGCAGCAGGGAGCAATTAGATGCCTGTAGAGCAGGGCTGTGCCTGTGCAGTGGGCCCTGAGGTGGCTGCAGCTGGGGGCCGATTTAAATTTCTCCTGTGAAGTGGAGCCCAATTAGGGCAAAGTCTGCACTGCACTGGCTTGCAATGGCATAGAACCCTGGCTGGTAGATCCACACAGTGCAGCGTCACCCCGTGACAGGCACCCACGTCCTGGAAATTCTTCAAGTGTCACCACAGTGCTACATATAAGGTAGCAAGTGCTGTCCTACAACAAGCCCATGTGGCAGTGGATAAGGTCGCTGCACCACACCCCATGTTAAGCACTGATGTGCTCTGTGCTTGCTACTTTCCCACCTCAGGATTCACTGCACATTGACTGAGCAGTCCCTAAGCCTACACTGATGGCAGGGCTCGTGCACTCCCAGACCTTTAGAAGGGTGACTGTGTCTTTGATCATCAGATGTGAAGTCACTTAAGAGATATGTGTGCACAGTAAGTTCACTCATCCCAATGCATCCTGCCCTCAACAGGGAAACCTAGGGAAATTCAAGCATTGGACAGCATCTTGAACTTGGCCATGAAATAGCTTTTGGGCCTCTGCTTTGGGTGCTATTTTCCCTTTGTGCAGCCAGTGCAAGTTAGCAGATTCACTACCCAAATTCCTCTAGAGTGAAAAAAGACACTATCCAAAGGATTCTACCTGTGTTTGCATGAGCTGTCATAGTAGCTCCACCATCAACTGATTTATCCCTTCTTCCCCCTCATAATCTCTAAATAAAGAGGCATTTCAAAGGGTCCTAGAAGTTCCCAAACACAAGCTCACTCCTGTGGACTTCTGCTGGCCTTTCATCTCACTCCTGCTTTGATTCTGCAAATAAAACTTCATCATCCAGTATGAGAAGTTGTCCCGCAGAAATCAGTAAGACATCTCATAAGGGACTGTCAACAGGGTTTGTGGATATGCTCTTCTGACCCAAAGAAAATTTCGCTGCAAAAAGCTTAGAGTAGAAAAAGACCACAAGTGAGCCAAATTTTCCAAGCTTTTATCACACACAGCAAATAGATTTTCAGTGATGTCTCTGTTTGAGGCTAAAAATCCGATCCCAGCCTTTCAGAAAATTATAGCTAGGCCAATGTCAAAAGAAACTAGAGGTACAGCAGTTAGTAGTGAAAGTCAGCTCTCAACCATAAAGATTAAATGCTGGAGGTTAAAGGTGAAGGAAGTCTGCCATTTTTGAATGCTAAAGGTTCTGTAGTTCATGGTTCCTGACATATTTATGGTATTTCATCCAGTTTTCATTTTTAGTGCCCAACCAGTCTAAAAGCAATAAGAAGAAATATATAAGGCATGAGAAATAGAATCAGCATCTATATACAGCCACACACAGGCATCTAGGCACAAGCATCTCAACTTACCTCAAATTGACATCTGTTACATCTACTGTAGCACGTAAACATGATCCATGAATATAACACCAGCTATTACTGCAAAATGTGTCTTGACACTTGAGTTTCCACAGCATTGGTATGACTTACTGCATGAGGATTTAGTGGGCCTTTTTTCACTTTCCAAGGGAAAGAGAGGCATGATAATAAATAGCAAGAAGATGCTGCATGCTTTTCAAACTGAGGGAAAGCAGTACTCTATTGGTAGAAAGTCATTACAGTGAATTGGCATCAGGCCTCAATTTCTCTTTCTTTCCCATAAACAAAGGCATAGCAAGAACAAAAAATCCAAACCTGAAAAACCTATTCAATCTTTATATTTGGAAGAGGAATGCTCATAATTTACAAACAATTTCTCAAACAGAAAAAAATGTATTGTGAACCTATCAATTCCCAGGACAGGCTTTCCCTTCTCCTGCCTGAACCATCTCAATAACCTGAGCAACCTTGAGATTAAATCAGTGAGAGGGAACAGCAAGTCAGCACCACAGCACCAGCTTCCTTTTGTTGGACATAGAGATTCCTCCGACTCCTCACCCTGCAAGATTTCAGAACCTTGGCTGGTGTCCATGACCACTACCACAACTAAACCGTGGCTGACGGAGATGGTGCAGGAAATGGCCATCTAGCTCATGCGGTTTAAATTCTCCCTTTAGTGAACTGTAATATTTTTGTTAGCTTTGAACGTATAGGTATGTGCAATATAATCATTGTGCATCCGCTGCACGCTAACCCCGGTCTGACTAGACACATGGCAACTTCCCAATTAATTTCTAGGGCTAAAGTCTTGTAAATTTACTTTGGCTGAGTAATCTCAGACTCAGATGAATGTGGGTGAAACTGGTTTGCCTTCTTGTACAGGAAAGAAAGCAAAGCAGACTTCGGCCCTTGGGTCTTAGGAGATGGGAGTTTTGTTTCTGGACTATAGCCATTCTCAAGAGCATTTTGTGGAAAGAGGCCAGCAGCGGATGGCTAGGGAGAAGGAAGGAGAGCTCTGCAGGCGGTGTCTATGGGGTATCTGCTGTGCTGCACACAGTTGTTTGCAGCTGAATCTCTAAATGCTGAGCATTTAAAGCACAAGGTCTAACGTCCCTTCCAAAATGTTTGTTATTGTAACTTGCCTATTCTTCTTAGCATTAGCCTGCTAAAGTCTTCATCTTGTGGCCATCACATACAGGTGAGATCTACAGCCTGACTTCAAGGTTTTGGAGAAAAGTCCAAAGTTAGTTATCTTCAATACTACCTTGTTTTTTATCATGAGACATGACAGAAGGATCTGATCTATGTTATCTTGATCACTGGTTATTTTCAGTAGCGTATCACATGACCCTATCCTTACCTTCCTCTCCTAAAGTAAACAAACCCAAGTGTTAGAGGTTCTTCCCATTTCTTTGGGGCCTTTAAACCTTATTCACGTTTCTTAGCACTTTTTACCCCTTTAGAGGAGTGAGCAACCCTGGGCACTGTGGTTGAACTTGGTTGCAACATCAAGCAACAGTGGTTTGTCTCTGCTCATTCGTCTCTGTTCACACATCATCTGGGCATTGGCACACATTCTCCAGACTGCTTTGTAGATTACACTTCAGTTTTTCTTGCCCTCAATTAATTCCTAGAAAGAAATAAGAGGCAGCAGAACAGGCCAACTTCATAAATCTTTATCTGATAGTAGCAAGTCATTAGGCCTGTGAGTAAAGTCTCCATCTGTTCCCAAAGAAACCACAGCATTTTCTACACTGTGTCAGCATCTACTATAATATTTCCGCTCTCAGAGATTTCTTGAGTTTTCTCCAAAGGTCCCATATGTCTGCCTCTTCCTTTCTCTCTCCAAAGTAAAGCAAAGAAAATATGCAACATGCAAACAAAAACTAGAGTGGCAGCAGCCCCTTCAGAAAGCTGTGCCCCTGTAGCACAGGCCAAAACTGATCCATTTTGGGAAGGAAATCTAAAATAAGAGCAGACTACTACTTTCTACAAAGGAATGCAGTTTAGGAGTAAACAAGGCAGTATGGCAGCTTCCAGCATTGCTCCTTCACTGTATCCTTGTCCTTTCCAAGCAACTGTTTCATCCTAGCAATCTGCACATTCACATCTACCATGACCCAGATAGATTTCAGTTTACATGTCACCTGGTAAGTGTGTGTGGTCTCCAGGAGAGCTAAGGGTGACCAACTCTTCAAAAGCTTGGCTCATGCAAAATTCACCTTTAAGCTCCTGTGCGTTTTACCTCAGCAGAGATTGAAAGACTCACAAACCATTATAGATTACTCTGCTTCTTGGACTGTTGCTAATATTATTATGTACTAAAGTGTTTAAATGAGAATTGTTTTGTTGGCTAGGAAACAAAAGGGGAGGGAGCAAGGGAGTTTGTGGGAGAAACACATTTGAAACATTTTTGAAAATGCCAACTGGCGTCGCTTTGTTTGGAGCTGGTCAAGCAGAACAGTGGCAGTGAGCAGCTAATCAGTAGCCCCTACTCCTCAGAGGACAGCCAGCTCCCTTCACTCTCGGCACCAGCACAGCCCAGCTAAATACTCTGTGTTTGCTTCTTCTCTTGTCAGAAGTGAAAGAGTATGAGCCCCCATTCGGCTCCAAGGTGCGAGAACACCCTTGTGTGGAAAGCATGAAGGACAATGTCCTGAGAGACAGAGGGCGACCCGAGATCCCCAGCTCCTGGCTTAACCATCAGGTAAGAGCACCACACTTGAGCAGTGGGAGCTGCACTGTACATTTAGCTGCAGCCTGAAGCCTGCCCGACAGGCTGGACCTCCCTTTGCATGCAGAGGTCTGTCACACAGGGAGAGACTCTATCACAGAACGGCACTGGTGCTGATGTGGTTCAGACACCACAGTTCTCCGCACCGTGCCTGCCCCAATGCTCTGGTATTCCTGCTGCACACAAAAAAGCAATCAAAACAGAAACATTGGAAGCCTGAGATCCAGCAATCATCCAGAGAGCCACAGAATAATTAGGCCCTTGAAGCACACTGTGTGTAGGCTCTGAAAGGGCAAAGAAAACAACTTCACACATGGGCCACTGTTGCAGGCAGAATGGGAGTTCAGACAAAATTTATGAGAGGAGCCCTCCTGTTGAGTCATGAAGTACAGAAAGGATCCCCTTGCTTTCTAAATTCCTTCTCAGAGAGGTGTCTAGGTATGGCTGAATCCAGTCTTAGCCTCAGATTTTATCAACAGTTTACATTTTAAGGATTATATAGGTCCAATTGTACCATTATCCAACACAGGATTAAGGATGGCAAACCAGATATAAAAATATAAATTATTTATTATGATAATGGCTAGACAAAAAGATCTTAATCAGAGTTATGTGCTACACAGCAGCATAGGAGCTATAACTATTTGTTAAGTGTGCACTATGAAGCAATATTGAAGCAATCATATTAAGGCAACCGTACTAAAGGTAGCAAAACCAATTATTAACTAAAGATTGATGTCAGCCACCCATGCCAACAACCGTAGGCAAATCTCTTCAGTTCAGCCTCGAGGAGTAACCTTGAGGCATTGGACTCCTCAAGGGAAGGAATCTCTACACTCACTCCAAGAGGGGTTGTGTTAGAAGACACTTGTTAAAAAAGTGGGATTTGACTTTCATAGTATAAAGTGATTGATTGTCAGTTAGATGTCTCCAGGCCAGGTTGGTCAGCTCAGCAGATTTAGATAAGTTATTAATAGCATCACTTGTTTGTTCCTTTGTTGGGCAGTTCACCAAGTCTACCACATCTTCACCTCACTATCAAGATGTTTAACTGTGAGTCAGGCTGGTTTCAGCATTATTCTACTCCAAAAGCAGCATGACTGCCTTCTCCATTCACCACTGGTAGCTTTGAAAACAGGGCACTGTTCAATTTGTTTTACCCCATTTCCTGGGAGACCATCCTACTACAGAGGATCTTCAGCAGAGAAGGCAAATTTCAGTACTTTACCATGGAAACCAGTCATAGTTGTATTCCAGCTGTTGACAGGTTTAAGGAAATATGAAATTAGTCTTCAGCAAGCCAGTCTGGTTTTACTGAGTTTGTGCATTAGCAGTCCATTTTCCCTTGCATGTTACAGAGCACTTTGTCAGCTTCCTGCATTCACGATCACCAACCACGGTTGCACTTCCTAGGCAATAGTAGATTTTTCAGTAGATGAAACTGAATGGAAACAAGCCAAACACATGCACTTCTTCACCTTTGCTCTCAGTAGTTTTATCAGTAGAGATAAAATGTGGATCATATCAGAGGAGGGAGACTTGGTCATTCCCCTTCTCAATGAAATGTGCTGAGTAGTCTTTAGCGACAAAAGGAAAGTATCACAAACATTTATAAAAGCCCAGGCAACCAAGAATATCATCTGCTATTTCCATTAGGAGCAAAGTAACACTCCCTTTTTAATTTCATTTGGGAAGTTAAAATCAGTCTGACAGCTACTTTAAAAAGACCAAGTGAATGGCTAAAATCAATCATCTTTTCAACCAAAAACACCTGCCACCCGATGACTATGGCAGAGTGCAGCCCCTTCCTAGACTGCAGGGACTTGCTTCTTATGTACTCAGCTGTGAAGAGTAGGATTATTGAGGAGGGGCTTTTAACGAGGGAAGAAAGTTGAATTTTGAGGGACACCTGGATATCTGATGCTACCAGCACTAAAAGCCCTTGATACCAAGGCTGAGTGTGCAGAGAGCTGCAGCTTGAGGTACTGGGTTAGAGCTGTAGGATACACTGTGGATTTCATCACCTCTGGGTTTATAAAGCAAGCAAAATGATCATGGATTTGGATCCTGCATTTGACTTCAGAGATTTCTTCCCTGTATAAAACCCACACTGCAATCTGCCCCCAGCACAGAGCACCCCACCAACTGGAAGTGCCATGCACTTGTGCTTGAGTGTCACCAGAATGGGCACAGCTGGCCCCAACAGGGTTCAGCTAAGAGTCTGAGGAAGGAAATGGATGCCTGGTAACACACTCAGAGGACATTTAATGAAGGTGGATTGAATTCCCTTCCCCTGAATCCCTTCAGTGCTTCACATTGGGCTATCCAAGATGCAGTGGTGCATCGGTTTCCGCAGGGCTGTGACGGTTTGCAGCAGCTGAGGATCTGCTTTGAACTCCATAGAAGTTGTTCTTACCATAATGGCTCTTCCATATTCATTTCCTTCCTCTGCACTCGTGTTTTTGTAATGAACTCATTATTCATCATGATAAAATTCTGGAATGGATTTACATATTACAATTACTCCCACACCCCCCTTAATGAGATTTGTTGCACTATTGATTTCAAGTTAATGTTTAATATTTAATTTAATTTACTGCTTGTAATTTTAATGCCAGCAGAAAACTAATGTTATTTGTATACAGACAGTAACATTCTGCTATTAGCATTGACATCAGTCAACATCACCAATTAGGTAAATTATACAATTAATGCAGTGTTGTGAAATGTTATTTTTTTAAATAAGTTTAAGATAAATCCTACTTAATGGGCTTTTAGTGTCATAAAGCAAAACACAGTTTCCTAGCAAATACCTCATGTTTATAAAATTTATTACAAAGATGTAACTGTTTTTTTGCTTCTGTAAACATTTGCATCAGAATTGAAATGCAGGTTAAACAGTTACAACTGTGACTGGTGTGTTTGTTTGTGGGACTGTGGCCCATATTTGTCCATAGATTTAGGTAGTCTACAAGGAATTCATAAAGAGCTGATGTACAGCCCAGTATTGCTGACAACAGAATTTTGTTTGAAAAACCCAAGCAGAATTCAGGCATGCTAAGGCATGGGTTGAGCAGGAGGTCACGTTACCCAAGAATTTTGATCATATTTATTAAACAAAAAACCCTGCTCTGTTTTATGGGACTAGTCCGAAGCGTTGTTGTTCTTGTTATAACATATGGGACCGCATGCCCAGAAATGACAGTATCAGCGAAAGTGCTGGAAATACTGTAGTAGGGTTTCTTTAAAAAAGCAAAAAGAAAACAACGCCCCTGTGACAGAAGCAGCAGATCCCATAAAGAACCCTCAGGACACACGTGAAATAACCCCCAGGCTTCTGAGGGCACCAAAGCAGCTCTCTGATGAGAGAGGCTTTGTTGGTGGCTGGCCCCCTGACGGCTGCTCTCTCTGTGCTCCCTGCAGGGCATCCAGATGGTGTGTGAAACCCTCATCGAGTGCTGGGACCACGACCCCGAGGCCCGGCTGACGGCGCAGTGCGTGGCCGAGCGCTTCAGCGAGCTCAAGCACCACGACAGGCTCTCGGGAAGGAGCTGCTCGGAGGAGAAGATTCCCGAAGACGGCTCCGTGACCACCGCAAAGTAGCGCGTGCCCGAGAGCTCCGGAACGGAGGGAAGTCGCTCCTAGACGTGATCACCTTGGCGAAGGAAGAAGTCTTGATCTGTGCCTTGACTTGCTTCCTGGAGGACTGAGGCTGTCACTACTCCCTTTAGGCTCCGGCTCTGGACAGGGAGGTGTATTCTGGGAATTAAAAGCTGGGGGAGTAGCAGTCATACCCTAGCACTGGCGGCCAGCATCATGTCGTAGGAGGAGCTATATATGGTAGCACTTCCTCAGGAAAAGGATTTGAAAATAGCCAATAACATTATGCACTTTATTAATGCCTGTATATAACTATGAAATTGCTATTTATATATATATATATACATATATATATATAAAATGAGTGTGTATGTATGTGTGTATATATATATATATATCTGTAAACAATGTCCTGGGAAAAGAAAGGTTATTATAAAAAAGTGCTCCCAGGAAATTACCAGTGCATTAGAAATCCCACCCCTTAGGGAAGGAACCTGGGGAGACTGGTATAGCACCACACCAGCAATTGTGCACTAAGCATTCTGCCAAAAAGTAGGAATAATATGCAATAAGAAGATGACTTTCAAAGCATGTGCTGTGACCACCTGGCCCTGAGCCTGCTGTTCACAGTTGCAGGAACAGTCTCACAGCAGACAGGCCAAGTTGACTTTGCAGCTGTACTTGCATGGTCCTGTCTGCAGCGCATTGTGGGAGGTTCAGGAATGCCTTTCCCTCTTATCTTAACCCCAGAGTTCTCAAAGTGTTCCAGAACAGGCGTGTGAGGAGGCTTGGTCCTTCCCACATGTGTGTTTTTTAATCGAGTTCATTGCTGTTGTATGTTTATTGCTTTGAATTCGTGCTGCTTGCAAACAGGTTTGAAAATATCAGCAGGATGAGTTTTCCCCTCCTCCCATCCCCACCCCCAAACCATACAGAATAGGACAGGGCCAGCAACAATCTAAGCAGATGTTTTATATTCGCTGTGCATTCTGAATGTGGGCAGTCCTATATTTTTCCCCGTTTTTTTACCTTGATTGTGTTGCTGTAAGAACAAATATTTTTTTTTCCCTGTACAGTGTGTCTAATTGCTAGACAAACCACAGCCTGACTCTGTTCCATGCTTTCTAAAGTAAGAGGGAACAGCTGGTGCCTTTATTTTTGCAAAAAGACCTTGGAGGTGAGGGAAAGTTCCATAGCAATAGGTTAATGGTATATCCTGCCCTGAGCATTGCTTGCATTTAGGGCTGCCTCAGCAAGTCAGCAATTCACAGAATGAAAAAAACAAAAACAAAAACAAAGAAAGACTTTTTCAATAGGATCCTTCGGACTTCACTTACATTCTTTCAGTTCCCCAAAATGCTTGAGACAGTTCACATCACATTGGGCCGATATACATGACAGCTACGTCTTTAAGAAGTGCTAAAAATTTTGTCTTTAGATGTTTTACAGTGATTTATCCACTTTTCTCTTCCTCATGGCATGTCAGCAGGCCTTGCAAGTTAGAAATTCAACCAGCACAAACCAATCCTGGACAGATGTATCTGGTGTGATTTATTAAACACCTTTGACAGATAAACATCAATATTCCTCTCAAAATGATGCCATGCAAGTCAACAGGAATCATGCTTATTCAAACAGGAGTTAAGATTTATGATGGCAAATACTTTATTTGAAATGGTTTTGTAACTGCTGGGATTTTTTGGGTTTTGTTTTTTTTAATTTTAACTAAACTGCTCAGAAACATTAAAACAGAGTGGGGCAAAACCTCCATACCTGCAGGGGAACTTAGAGGATATTATGGCATTTTTGTAGGGATGGAATGCTGTAAATTCACAGGGCCATAGGCAGAGGTAGAAGATACAGGTGGAGACTGCATCCAGGCAGGTAGAAGGTCTCAGCCCATTTCTCTTCCTCCATCCACACACAAGGTCAAGGAATGGTGACCAGTAGTTCCAGACAGTACTGACGTTTTCATGGGGTTTTTTAACACTACATGTAAAGGAAAATTTTTATTCTTTTAAGGAATATTTCACCTGTACAACATGTATGAAATAGGAATGTGAGCAATATGTACTCTCATATATCAAAAGTTTCAAACACTTAACTTGCTTTGTAAACTGTTTTGAGGGGGCTTTCGTCTTGTTTTATTTTGTATAAATCAAATGTTTATTGGAGCAAATAAAATAACACCAACTCAAGTTCGTCTCTGGCGCATCCAGGACAGGGAGAGAGCTCTTCCTAAAATAACCCTTATCCTAAAATCATTCAGGTCCGTTTCTTCCCGCCAGGGGCCTGAATGTCACTCTCAGTGTGTTGGTGTGCATGTGTCCTGCTCTGCTGATGACTCCTTGCCCTAGTCTCCACACTGCCCTTCAGCAGAACAGCACTAGCAGATGGCCAAACTTGCTGGCCCCTTAGCCCCTGCACACTTTCAAAGGACTACGCTAGTCTCAAAGGAGGATAGGGAGAAAGGGCTTACAGCTGATGCTTTCCTACTTCTGGGTTGCTTGGGTCTCAGTGTTGATGTGACTCTTACAGACATGGTTTAGTCATGGACTTGGCAGTTTTGGGTTAGCGGCTGGACTCCGTGATCTTAAAAGTCTTTCCAAGCTAAAGGATTCCATGGTTCTATGATAAGGCCTATGATGAGGTCTGAGTTAGACCTCAGTCATTTTGGTGCTGGTACTCAAGTCAGCCAGAAGACAGCCCACTAAATCTGTGTCACTGAAAAGTGTGTTATTAATGTGCTTGTGCCTTACAGCTACAAAAAAAGAGCTTTCACCTTTTTAGCCTGATACCCCTCCCGTGGAAGACATGTGGAACACAGGCACCACATAAACAAAGAGCAAGATACCTCCCTCTGCCCTCTTCAAATTGCCCTGAATGTAACTTGGGTTGAATCTAAGCCTTTGCAGAGGGTGCAGTCTGCCAGTGCCTGATACTGACATCTGAGATGCTCCAGATATTACCATTTTTTTCATGGATTATATTTTTGTGCCAAAACCTCCAGTGGCCCTCCTTACTTGGAAGCCCTGAATATCTCTTTTTGAACCTCCAAGTGTGGATACCTCAAAGAGACCACCACGTCTTTGTTCATGAGTCAATCAAAGTCGCAGAATAACTGTGGCTGGCAGGGGCATCCAAGTCTGTTCTGTGCTTGTTTGTCATCTGGTCCAGGGTCATGTTCAAAACAGGCTCCTTAAATCAGGTTGCTCAAAGGCCTTGTGGAATTTTGAGCATGTCAGTGATTTCACAGCCTCTCTGGGTACCCAGTGCTCTGAACAGAGCAACACACACAGGCAGTGTTGAGTGTGCAAAGGACAGTGGCCACATCTAGTCTAAAACTATCAAAATGAGGGCTTTGTGAAGGAGGTCTTGCCTAGGTGCCCCTCAAGCAGACAGCAACAGGTGAACAGCTCTTCCTTCAAGCCAGCTGCCCTCTGCCAAGTACAAGAACAGCTCTCAGCTTCCCGACAGGCATGCAAAGGCTCACTGCCCACACCTCTGTGGTTTCCAGCAGTGCCCCGCTGATCCTTGGCAAGCCAAGCGCCCCTGTGGCTGGCCCTGGCGTGTGCCAGTGCACTGGTGGCAGTGGCCACCCCTCAGCAGTCCCCACCGCTGGCCACGTATTGGCAAAGATCTTCGGGCCCCGACATCCTGTTTATGCTGGCTCAAGGTCCGAGTCCTTTTGTTGTAACACAGCAAGCAAGTGTTGCAAATGCCTTTTAAAAATGTAGCAGTCAAGTTCCACAGATTTTTTAGTCTTGAAGTACACGATATCCTTGAAATAAAGTACTCTATATACTTCTAATTTTTTTCTTTTTTTTTAACTTAAGGCTTTTTCCCACCTTTCTTATCCTAAATATTGTATTCTACATCCTACTGTGAGCAGCTCCTAATTAGTGTGTCGGTCAGCATTTTATCACCAGGGTGCATAGCAAGGAGGTTCCAGCTGTGCAGTGCAGAAAGCAGTCCTTGGGTTTACTGCTGAACCTTGCAGTGCTCTGTTCTGGATAAGGAAGTTTCCCAGTGCAGCCTGCCTCTGTGTCACCTGTTCACATAATTTCCAGCACAGTGGGGATTTCACCCCTGTCTAGGATATTCCAAATTGCTACTGGAATAGACATGAATGATAAAAGAAGGAAAAATCATCACCCAGCTCCTGAGGAGAAAAAAAAATAAAAAATAAATAGAAAAGCATTAAGACATGGTTATTCTGAATGCACCTGGGAACAAACTGGGCCACATGTAGAGCACCTGCAATATCATCCTTTTGTCAAGCCAGCTGTACTGGGGCCCAAGGGCTTCCTTTGTTTCCAGGGGAACATTGATTAATTTATTTCCTGATCCTTAGTTCTTTCTCTCCTGCTTGCTTTTTGGGGGTTTTTTTGCCTTTTATTTTTTAGCTTTTTCTTTTTTCTTTTTCTTTTTTTTTTTGGCATTATGTTTTTAATAAAATGCTGTCCATGGCAATTTTTCCCTCTGGCCACAAAGAAGATGGAGTGAATTCTGTTCCAGACTGTCTGCCTGTTCCTGAATGCAGTTTGGCTGCCTTCAAGCTGCTTATTACTTGGCAAACATTCCTGCAAGTTGGTGCATGTTGAGAAGGCTCTTGCTGGGGGGTGGATGGCAAAAATTTGAGTCTCAGCCTCGGTCAATATAAGTGATGCTCCTCGTTGCAAGATTTTGGTGCTTGGTTGTTTGTTTTCTTCAGGCACCTGTGTCCTACTAGGTTACATTTCCCAGCATGACCCACAAGACTCAGTTGGCCTGAGCCCATGGTGCTCCAGCCTGGTTGATTGGACCCCATTTCCTCTCCATGCTTTGACCTGTTGGCTGCTCTCACCTGTTTTTGACCTCTGGATGCTGAGTGGCATTGCTCGTGAGCAGAAAGCTGGAGACAGTCAGTGGTGTGTTGAAATACAGCCAAATTCTGGGGCTCCTGAGTGGACCAAGCCCAGGAAATAGGTTTAAAATTCTTGACTAATGAATGCTTTGAGCACCATCTAATCACTTCATGAAGAGGCAAAGGCAAAAGGCAGCTCATAAATTATCTGTTGTGAATTATTTGCTCAGCTATAATGGTGATAAAACAATCTCTTCAGACAGTTTCATTTAGGTAGCTAAACTCTTAGAAAGATTAGACGGTCACCTGATCAAGTTTGGCATGATTAAGCCCTCACTGCTGAAATGTCTCCCTCGCAAAGATGTTGCCATGTGAAAGCAGGGAGAGCAAAGATCCCTGGCATTTCTTCCCAGGCTGACCTCTCCTGTGTCACAGGAGGGAGCACTCACAGCTGAAAACACTTCTCTTTCTCCTTTGCTGCAGCAAGGATTTTCTGTGGAAGAAGAAACAAAAAAAATTCACCTTGCTCATTGTTCACTCATCCATGGCTTCGAGCCCAGGCTGCCAGCAGCCCCTCCCAACCACTCCTCTTCCCCAGCACCTTCAGATGCCCAACAGGGGCTGCACAGTGACCTCCTTCTGCCTCCAGTGTTGGATCAGGGTGCTGGTCTTCGGGAGACAAAAACTCCCCTCTGGATTTGTGTCTCAGAACAAGACCTGCACCAGACATTGTTTCCCAAAGGGCACCTCACCATTGTCTCTGATCAGTCTGGAGCTGTGCCCTTCCTCCTGCACCCCTCTACCCCCCAGCCTTATCTTTACCCCAAAAGGGTAAAGCCCTGACCACCAGGGCCTGTCCTCCAGAAACAGCACCTGAGCAAGCAATTGCATACACCTGTTTAACACACTGCCCCTTGGCTCATTTAGGGCAGTGTGTTAAACTGAGGAGAGCCAAAAAAAGAGGAGGCAAAGCCCAAGAGAGCCACACATGAGACATGTTTCTAACGGGCTTGCATGGACTTGGCAATCAGGTTTCTAGACAGGTTTGCTGTCTTTCTGCTCCCATGAGGGGTTTGCACGAAGCTCCATGGACCACAGTTGTCCTTTTCTCTTTCTGCAGGAGAGGACAACCACATAATCTGTTCCTCTTACCCCTGGGGTGAAGCTCCATCAGTTTGTAATACACACGAGCAACTTGCATTAGGGCCCCCCCACACCTCACCCTCGACTCTCACCCTCCTCCCCATGAATCCCAGGTGCTAAGCCAGGAATGAAAACAGTCCTACAACATTTCCAGCCCTGCTGGAGCAAGAGTTTCTGTATTGCACAGCTCAGCAGCCTGCCAGTGTAACATAAGGCTCTCTGAAATGTCCCAGTTTTTACAGAGTGCTTCAGCCACCAGCTGGCAGTGTGTGGGGCATAGGCAAGTGCTTTATTTTGGATGAATTAAACCAGCTTGAGATGCAGGACCTGTTATCAGAACTGTATCAGAACTGTACGCTGAGCTACAGAAATGGAGTTCCCCACCCCGCCTCAATAATGCCTGTGCCACACAGAGAGCTCCAGAAATAGATTCCCTTCTGTTAAAAATATTCCAGGGTCTTCATGATTCAACCTTTCAGGATATCATTTTAGGTTAGAAAATTTTTTACAGAAGCTATTGATTGCATTTAATTCCTGATTATGCTTGAAGGTGAAAACTGTCTTTTTAGTTCTCAAACAGAAGACAATATAAACTTCTCAGATAAACATCTGTCTGTCTGTGGCTACAAATGTTCAGCTTTTAAGGCTAGGCTTTATCTGACTTCCTTATACATGTATGTGAGTGCTGAGAGGATCTCTGCATTCACTGATCAAGGCTGTCTATGCTATGACTACTCAGTAAAAAAGGGTTTTAAAGATATCCATATTAAATTGGGAATACATTGTTTGGCAACATATAAGAAATGCTTCCCCAGACCCAGAAGTGACAAGGGTTGTTGCTTCAGCGATTGAGATGGAAATACAGGGCCCACTCCAGGGTCTTTCAGTGAATTCTCACAGTGACTTTTGGAGAATCATTTAAAGTAAAATACTATTTTTTGAAAGAGCAAAGCTTTTTATATGCCTAGAATGACAAAAAGAGTGTTTCATCTTTGATCCAACAAAACTGAAATAAAGGCTGTCAGGGAAAGGATCCAGTGAAAGAAAACACAAAGCCCATCTGCTCAAAACAGCTATGTAGTGCTGCCACCAAGGAGAATTACAATTTGCAGCACATGTGTTAGCAGATAACATATTCAGGAGCAGCCCATCAATAAGACAGACACTGAGCAAGTTAAAAATAATAACTGCTGATACTTGAGTCCAGACATTTCTGGAAAGATGAGGTTTCCTCCTTTCATCAAATTAAAGTCAAGCTACTGATTCTCTTCAACAAAACTACTTGCTTTCCATAAGCCATCTGCTACTTCTGGAGGCAGAAGAAAATAGGCCATACCTTTAATTAGCTAAAAAGTTTAGACAGGGCATAAATCTCATACCAAGTCTCATAGTCTCAAGTCTCTTAATTTTCTGGTTGGTAAGTCCTGTACAATTCTACACGGACTCACTCATGTACTTTGGCTACCACCCCTTTTGCTCATCTAATCCCCATGTGAGCAGCAGGAACAGTGTTTCTGTGACATGACATCACTGACACTTCAGCCCCAACACTGAGGAAGAGCCTGCAAAAGCAACTTGCAGGGGATTGGATATCAGGAAAAATTTTTTCACCCAGAGGGTGAAAATTGAAACAGGCTCCCCAGGGAAGTGGTCACAGCACCAGCCTGACAGAGTTCAAGAAGTGTTTGGACAATGCTCTCAGGCACATGGTGTGACTCTTGGGGCTGTTCTGTGCAGGGCCAGGAGTTGGACTTGATGATCCTGATGAGTCCCTTCCAACTCAGCATATTCTGTGATTCTGTGATTCTAAGTATTTCTTGTAATGCTTAGAATGCCATAGTGTTTTCATGTTCCTGTGTTTTGAGCATAAGGACATCTCCCATTAAGCAGCAGGTTGTTTAGCTTGTGCACATCTGGAAAGGGCATGTAAGCCTTATTAAATAAGGGGGGCGAGACCCCATAATTTCATTTTAATGTAAGAATGCTAATATTAATTTTCTTGCCTTGAAATAATTTATGGAATAGTTGTTTTAAGAACCTAACCTTAGGAAAGCTGTAGGAAATGGAAGAAAGAATTTAAATTAACTTGTTTCAACATTTCTCAATTGTTTAGTTTAATCACAGTAAACCAAACAGGATCCAGCCGTACTTAAACACAGCCTTTGCCCAAGTATAAACTGTTTACTCTAGCCACGACACACAACCAGACAAAATTAATTCCTGATCTGGGGAAGAGTCTAATTTGCTTTTATTAGGTCTAGATGAAAACATTTTGTCAGAATAAGGTTTTCTTTTCAATGTGAAACAGTCTCAGAATGTCCCGAGAGTAAGCAGGTGATGCAGCAGTCTCACCATCCTCACCACACCAACAGCCTGGCCCAGATGTGGCTCCTGTGGCCAGGGTTGAAGCAGGGCTGTGCAGGGAGCCAGGGGCAGCCTGAGCATGGGCAGCAAATGGTCCCACAGCTGAAGCCTGCTCCATGGGCTTCCATGGGCTCTCTTTGGGACCATCCCTTAGCTTCACCAACACTTCTCAGGTCAATAGATTTGACTTCAGCAATTTCACTTCTCATGTCTACGGATTGCAGGCAGGTTTTCAACACTGACACCATGCTTTGCCCACCAACACATGGAGAATGCTCACAGAATAGCTTAGGCTGGTTGTTCTACCCTTTAGGGGCCTTCACGTTAGTGCTAATAATACAAAGTATTTAGTTCAAATATACAAGCAAGAAATACAATGGATTTTGACAAAAAAAATTTTTGCCTTTCAATTTTCCAGTGTGCATTGTGACAATGCTTGCTGAGGCCTGATTGCTATGCGGGATGGTTAGGCTGGAGCTCTCTATTTTTGCATTACTTGTCCTGATGTGCAAAATCAATCATATTAGCTTCTAGAAGAGATGTAAATTTTTTCCATGGACAAATGCATGAAATAAGCTTTGGATACAGGGTCAGAAAGGTCAAATGCTTTGCTCATCTTTTTCATCTCCTTTTCTGTACACACAGCCAACATATTAGCAATAGGAATGTATGAATGCTATGGAGTGAATGCCTTCTCTTTACCATCATAGCAACTCAGTTCTTGCTTGAGCCACATATCTTGTCAATCATAAAATTATTAACTTGAGGATATGTCCTGAGTTTGGCTGAGGTAATTTTCTTCAC
>WAAG01045184.1:352-16515 GCA_013390105.1 Tichodroma muraria
GTTATAACTGTCTGAAAGGCAGCAGTGGGCATTAACCAGAGTCATACTGATACAGCAAGTAGCCAAGTATGTTCTGTCTTGGATTTGTCACTGTACTCACACACACTGTATAGCAACAGGATTTAGTTTTACTGGATCTAGTTGTAATTATGTATTGTTTTCAGATAATGTCTTTTTTAATTTCTTCCATGTAGAGTTTCCTCAGTGTTTCAGATTTCATTTCCCCTTTACCACCTAACAAAAAAACCCCCAACTCTATTAAATAAACTCTAGTTCAAGGTTTCAGAGATTATATGTTTTATTTGTATGTTTTCTGTTTCTTATGCCATTTTGATTCCAGATGTCCAAGACGTTTTAACTGTGGAATGGAAAAAAACATCTGGACTAGAAAAGTGTTGTGGGAGATAATCAAACCCTGGTAAAGGTAATAACAGAACAGATGATACTCATCAAATGTATATCTACTAAAGCTATTTAAAAGGAGAACATTAAACTGAAAGAGGAGAGGCAGATCACAGGATAATCCCATGGAATAATTTTTTAATGGTCTGTTTTCGTTCAAGTTTGAGAAACTGGCATTGTCTGTCTTACATGTTCCTCTATAACTTGCATGTCATTGTATACTACATGTTCTAATCTGCTCTCAGTCTGGAATATATTTGTACGAGTGCTTCATACAACAGGACTGTAGCCAGATTTCTAACAGAATGTAGCATTTAAAGATTAATCTATTCGGTAATCTAAAATTGTAGTGAAGTGCTTTGCAAGATTGGCCCTGAAAACCTCTTTTCCACTGAGAAAAATGATACCACTCCAAAATAATTTAATAAACCCAAAGCAAACAAATGAAAAAAAAAATTAAAAAAAAGGCAAGTCTGCGCTTTTCCAAACAGCTGTATATGTGTTGAATATCAAATATTTTCAAGCATTTAACCTATTAGTCCCCAGGTATATAAATACCTGAAGGGAAGGTGCAAAGAGGACAGAGCCAGGCTATTTTTGGTGGCACCCAGTGACAGGACAAGAGGTGATGGGCACAAACTGAAATACATGAGGTTCCCTCTGAACATCAGGAAACACTTTCTGCCTGTAAGGGTGATCAAGCACTGGCACAGGTTGTCCAGAGAGGCTGTGGAATCTCTCTCCTTGGAGATGTTCAAAAGCCCTCTAGCATGGTTTTGGGCAACTGGAGCTAGCTGAACCTGCTTGAGCAGTGTGGTTGGACCAGATGAGTTCTGAAGGTCCCACTGTACTTCAGCCCTTCTGTGAAATGGGCTTGGAAGCAAACCTACCAGCACTCTTCCAGTCTGCTCTTCCATGGCACCATTGATTCTTAGAAGATTAAGATAGGTTAAAAAACTCACAGACAAACAAGAAATTGATTTGCTACCTACTTGGACAGATGTCTCACCAAAGCTTGGCAGAAAGTCTGACTTTCTCGAATAACTGTATACTTTTATCCTTCTAATTGCTTGTCTGTGTCAGCACAATATCCTATGGACAGAAATTTTTACTTCCTTTTATCTTTTCTTCCTCAAAAAGAAAGCCAGACTCTTGACCTCTGGCACATGTTCTGCAATATCTCTGTTCAGTTCTTTGCCAAAGGCTTCCTGTGTGACAGAGGTTATGCTGCTTTATTCAAGCAATAACCCACAATGCTCCCAGTGATTTCAATGCATCTGAGGATGCATTGAACATTTCTGTCTCATTCCCTTATTTGTGAAATATAGTTAACCATACTTTCCTTTGGCTGCCCTTTATGCATCTTCTTCATCCAGAAAATAATCTTTGTGGTAGACACAGGCTCTCGCTACGTTTGATGATGTCTGTCACAATAGGTCATTCATCTTGGCTGGGAAGCCCCTAAGAATCACTGCCATACAGTGGAAGTAGGGAGGAACTCCACTTGCACCTCTGGGTTTTCTTAAATGAAAGATTAAATATTTCATCCAGAACTACAGGAGATCAAAACTTAAATAGTATACTGCTTTTGAAAGAAGAAAAATCTGCACATGTTTCATCCTGAGGTTTGTGGGTCTGGGCAAGAGGCTACATTTCTAAAAAATAAAAGCTTCGGAAAAAAATGGGATAGCCTCAACAAATAACAGTAATACTAGAAAGTGTAATAATTAATGAGACTGACAGCTGAAACAGCTCATTCTTTTTTTGCAATATTGGCCTGCGATATTAGAAACTATCTCCAAAACCACTTCTTGCACATAATAGTAGAATCTAACACTGCTCAGCAGCAGTTTGTCACAAATTCCAGGAGAATGCCGTCTGCATGTGCCCTAATATTTTGCACTGCTTGGTGAAAGCAATTCCCTTGAAGAGGAAAGGAAAAGGAAAATGAGAAGGGGGTTTCACAACTCATCTCAAGTTTCTTTTGGTGACTGTCTTCCAATTCTTTTTTATGAGGTCTTTGACAAGCAGCAGCAGTTATAAGATTTTAATTTCCTGGAACATTTTCTTGCCAGGGTAAGAGCTAAGGGTTCTCTTTTCGTCCATTTTTTTCCTTCCCATTTTTTTCCTTTTAAGACAGATCTGCAGCACGTCCGGAGGAGAGATTCATTACCTAATTTTCCCAAAATGAATATTGAGCTTTGTGTACTTTCTGTTATTTGGTGGGACATTCTTATTAGAAATCTTGGGCCAGTTTGTGTCAGCCTTCCCACGGCAGAACAAGCAATGCAAGGTGTAATTCAAGTTGAGGAAAAAATCCCATTATCATCTTTGAGGAGTAAGAGATTTTTTCAGTGTCAGTGAGTAGGTTTCTGTACCTTCAGTAAATAAATAAAATCCAAATTAAAACAAAGAGACAAGGACAAGAGTGTCATTTGTCAGCCATTTGCTGAAAGGAACCCATGTGCATTGCTTAATCAGGGCCAAAAGAACAAGTGTAGGCAGTTGAACGTACTGAAAATCAGGAGTTGTGGGGAAAGTTCATGTGAAACCGCTCCATATTAGAGACAGTTAGGACAATTAGAGACTGAGACTAATCATTTATGTAAGACACACTACTCCTCCTTGCCTTCAGTAGCTTTCCATCACTTGTGAACCAAGGGGACATCAGTGGAGACCACAACATCCCAGCAATTTGTCTGTGCTGTTTAAGAACATCCCTCAACTGGAGCCGTCCATCAGATCGCTGGGCAGCGGCGGTGACATTTCAGTAGACATGTTTAATTATATCAATACATCAATAGTGCTGACATTTCAGAGAGCTATCACCTCAGGATAAACTAGGTCTAAAAGTAATCTCTTTTCTGTCCTTCTCCATCTGCCGTGAAAAATAAAGCTGCATGAGTCAGATTTTTAAACAGAGATAGTATTTAGAGAGCTACAGAGCTCAGAGATCTCCATTTGAGAGCCCATAAGCGTCCAATTCCCACTGCAACCCTTGGTGGCCTGAGAATTTAATTCAGAGCCTAACTTCAGCTGTGAAGTTCCCTTTCGAAGTCACAAAGGAGAAAGAGAAAGAGTGGTCCCACAGTGCAAAATGCTTGAATCTGCTTTGACTGCCTGCCATTCAAGAGTCAATCCAAATAAACAGAGTTACACCAGCCAGGAATAGGTGCAAAGGCAGGTTTGTCTCAGCAGCCTATGCATGCCCTGGCTCCTGACCCCAGCTGGTGAGCAGTCCTACGCAGCCATCCCTGCAAAGCAGTGACACTCCTGCTCAGGTTCCACTGCTGCCCACTCAAACCAGCACCATCAGCCAAAGCCTGAGGTCCAATCTGGTGTCTGAAGCATCAACAAATGTGCTGTCAGAAGGAAAAAGAAGGAAGTATCTTAAGGAAGTAATGCAAAAGCAAAAAGAAGGCAAAGCAGCCTGCTAGGGAATTGCAGATGCTGCCGTCTTTGCTCCAAACACACAGAAATTCAGATAGCAACATCATATAAGATCCAAATGGAAGTCTGTCATTTGTCACTGCGTAAAATAAAAACTTTAGTTGTCTTTTTTAGTCTTCTTTGCACATGTTTTATATGGCATACAATATCTTGGAAAGGAAAGGGATTTCTTTGTGTTTCCTACTTGAAAGCAGGAGCTAGAAGTAATTCAGAGGACTCCACTGACCCACAGGATCACAGGCTCTGCTCTCACCTGTAACACAAGTGTAAAGAGTGGCACGCATAAAGGAGCATGAAAAAAACTGTTTCTCAGTCATAGTGTGAACAGGAGGAGGATAGAGGTGCTGCAGACTGTGTCAGCAAGTGAATCTCTTCTGTGAGATCCACAAATAACTGAGGATTTCCAGGCTACGGCAGGACACTGGCCACTTACTGAGATGTATTACAGCCCACTGACTGGGGGAAAAAAGCTCTGGGAACTGATGGTGCTTCCCATCACAGTATTTTACTTCTTGCTGCTTCTTGGTTGCTTTTTTTGGGTACCAGTGATGGGCACAAACAGGGCAGCAGACAAAACTCAAGAGTTAAGCCCAGTTTCATCCTCCACTGCTGTCTCCACCAGAGCTTTTGCTGACTGCTGAATTTTCATTCCGTGCCTTGCAAACTTTCCATTAGACATTTGAACCAATATTTTTAACGACTAAAATCATAACATTTCATCTGAGATACACTGAAATACAACAGTTCATTGTTTTTTAAAAACAAACACAAAACTTATTACATCGTTTTCTACCAAATGTCGCTCAAAGCAGTGAGTAATTCTTTAATGACTGAAATAGTTCCTTAATAGTTAAAGAAATTTGGCAAAAGCTGTGATTTTTGGTTTGTAAAAGCCTCTTCATCATATTTATATTATTCACTGTGACAGATAGTCTCATTGAAGGGAACTTTTCTTCTCTGTTGAAGCTTATATAGAACCATAAATGCATATAATGTTAAGGGTTAGAAGGGTCTTTAAAGATCATTGACTCCCAAACCCTCACTTTCATGGGATTATATATTATATGTAAATATAGAGATATATCTATTTATTTACCACAGGGTAAGTATTTTCTGGACTACACCCTGAAAGCTGAGGTCATATTTCCTGTTTATGGCCATACAAAACCAAAAAGACTCCTCTGTAGTGGTCGGAGGGCAGTTCTCCTGAGCAGAGCCATTGCTACTGTGTTTTCCAAACAATTCAACCATACCAATGTGCTACAGCCTAGGAATGGATTGTGTTTTTATGTATTTTGGGGCAGATGAAGAAAGTCACTGTGTTTAGCCACTGGGGCTGACTCATGCTCACCTACACAGCTTCTCAGCCTGTCCTCTGCTGCTGACTCAGTGATCTCTGCAGAGCAGGACGAGGCTCCTGCAGACTGTGAGGAAACATGCTTTAGACAGAGGAAGTGCACTGCAGGCTTACACAAGCACTCATATATCTACTCGAGGATAATGAAAATGCACTGAGGACAGCTTTCGTACAGCCATTTGTTGCTCTTATATTGCTCCCATCCAGACTGGCTTCATGCCAAATTCAACCAACAGTTTTCAATTGTTTTGAAGTGTTCCTTTTGAATCTAAAATGTTGAGGAAAAATGGCTACTTATTCTGATTCGTACCACATCCAGCCCCATGTCATAAGTACATTTCTAAATACCTTTTATACCACTCTTGTGGTGGTTTGATTTTCTTGGTGTTTTTTTTCTTGGTTTTTGGTTTTTGGTTTTTTTTTTTTTGGTTGGTTGGTTTTAGTTTGTTTGTTTGGCTTTCAGAACCACAATGGACTGGCTAGAAAATAAAAATTGCTGAAGGGCACGTCCCATCACTTTAGACAGCTGCACACAAAATTGACAGAAAATTAACTTTCCAAGGTGAACTCAGTTTAATTCCTAATTTGCTGAAAAGAAAGACACTTCAAGCTTGAAGAACTTGGAAGGATCATATACGAGAAAAGACATTGTCTGACAAACCTCATAGTAACAAAATTTCCCACAGCTTGTTAGTTCACAAATAATTTTTTTGACCCTCTTTGAAAAGTGAACAGAAATGAACATCAACACGTTTTAAAAATTACAACTTAGAAGCCAGAATTTTCTTGGTGAGAGCTTTTTACACAGACCAAATTTGGTAGTGCGTGTTTTGAGTATATGAGATGCATCCGGTGACAAGCTTGGCTAGAAAGGAGGGAAGGAAATTTGAGGAATTAAGTCCAAGGGAATAGGAAAAAATACTGGATGGACTGATTATGGCACAGCTTCGTCATTAGGTCTCTCAAGGTCTCTCATTAGGTCTGCTGAGGATACTTCTCCCCTGTTCTTCCCCTGCTCTCCCAGCTCCTGATGGACAGAAGGACCTGCTTGTACCTTGTGTGCCAAATTGGAGACCTAACTGCTTTGTTTTCCCAATGACCCTTCTCTTTAAGCCTCTAGAAAGGACTTTGGAGTTTAGATGTGTCCCAGGGTTCTTGAGATCACATTTCTTTTCAACATTTTTTGATGCAAAATTGCTAATTTCCCTGTTCACTCTTAGATCAATTCTCCTATTCTCTTTCAGCCACCTTGAGTGACATCTTCTGCCTTCACTCATTCCCTTGCATTTCTTCCTACTTTGATAAAAAGCACAGAAGTTTAGGGTGGAAGTCTGATTTTTCTTTTTTCTCTCCGTCTCCATATCTTGCTTTTTAATTTATCCCAGGGTACATCTAACACATTGATCAAGAGTTGATCTACATCAAACTTTCATTATGCAAAATGATGATCAGAGCAGCTGCTAACAGGCAAGCATCAAACATCTTGTCTGTACTTTATATTGTTCTACTCTAGCTTTTCGCTGATAAATGCAGTGCTGACTTCTTCAGGTATAAAGGTAGGCACTGCATTCACACAGGACATCTGTCTTTATCTTGTGGGCTTATGAAATATCATGAGGATTTATCTCATGGTTATTATGACTTCATTGTTAGCCTCTCTCATTCAATCCTTCATTTTGTGTCACAATGGGTTTGGCAAACCCAAATCATTCGCCAGTGACTTTGGTTTTTATTCTGAGTGACTTATGTTCTCAGTGCATCCCTTAAATTTTAGGGCAACATAGTGTTTATCATAGAGAATAAATGATTTAAATCACTGTTGACACTGTCACTTTTACATTGTTATAAATACCTTGACTCCAAAAGATTCAGGCTGTGCGATGCACTCCAATAAATCTCTTCCTTAACATTGTCAGGGCTTGAAATGGAAATGTCTGCAGTAAGGAAAAGACAGAATTGTTAAGGTGTCATACTTATCTATTTGAAATAAATTGTGAGCTTTTTAATCTTTGCCATCACAAATGATAAACGATTCTGCAGTTGCTTATTATAGTGCTACACTGAAGCCCTTCCGGAATCTCTCTTCATCTGGGCAGAATTATTAGGGCAGGCCAATGAGGAGTATTTTGATGTAGAGAGTTAAAATCCATGGTAAATAAATCTATGTTTGCCCTGTCCTCAGTGTCCTGAGTCTCTGCAAGAGTAGGGGAAGGTTCTCATTGAAGCCAAGACCACTTCATATTATGCTGACAGGGAAAAGTGTTCTTAAAGTAGGATTGAATCATACCTAAACTCCCTTTGAGTGGTGCTTTTTTATGTATATACTGAAACAGCTTAAGCTGGCCTCAGTGATCAGATTCAAGGAAATACAGTGTTAATAAAAATAAATGACATTTTTCCTTTTTGCTGTGGACGTTTGTGTCTTTCCACATAGTATTTTAGTACTTGTGAAGGATTTTTAGTAGAAATCAATGAACATTAGTAACGATAGAGTAACATAAGTAATACAAGAAGCTGCATTTCATAGCATCATTTTTATGGGCAAAATACCAGTGTGTTGGCTTATAGGACTCAGAGCACAGGGCAGCACTAGGGAGGAAAGGAGCTATAAACCATTCAACCGCACTCGTCTCATGTAATCTACACAGAAATCTAAATGCAGCCCACTGACAGCTCTAAAATAGAGCAAAATACCTTTAGCAGTCTCACAAAACCAATGGAAATGTCACATCTAAATCTAAACCATAAAAAAAGAGGAACAAACGCACAAGAGGAGCAGGGTACCTGGTGGGTATTTTAATAGCAGGATAGAAAAGATGAGAACTAGGCAGTATTTTACATCAGCTTAAAGAAGAGGGACACATGAAATGGCCCCCAGGCCCCTGCCATGGGAGAGGGAGCTCCAGGGACCCCTGGGCACCAGCAGCACCTGCCCTGTGGGCATCTCCCCATTGCACGCAGAGGGGTGCCCTCAGCTCCTGCAGCCCTGCAGACAGGCTTCTTCTGGTGTGTCTCACCTTGCCAAAGCTTCCCTCTGTAAGGGAATTGGAGACTCAAGGCCCCCTGGGGCAAGCATCAAGTCTACCATTTGCCTTTTTGTCTAAGAAAAGATATATTAGCCACTGCTTGCTAAAGCCTGCATACAAACACCAGCTAGGACTAACAGAAAGTATGGGTCTCATAGCTATTGTATATTGCTTGGAATGCTAAAAACCTCATTCTTCCTTCCTGGTTTTCATAACATAAGAGATATTTTGTAGTCAAAAATACCACCTGCTCTGATCACCTAAAGAACACGTGCCTCAGAGACTAATTAGGACAGATGTTTGAATTGCTGTTTCTTGCAGGAGTGCAGTGCAAATTCTACACCACAAAACCTGAAAATTCACTGCCTAAAAGACTTAAAACTGTGACTGGAATCCAAACATCTCAGTTTTAGTGTCTGTGTGCCAATGAACCCAATGCTGAAAGGTGACCCAGGCATTGAGGCTTTCGCAAGAAATGTTTCTGTATATGAAGCCAGGTAATGGATGAAAGAGTGGAAAGTTGTATTCAAGGATATATAGTCCTAGGGAATTTTATACCAGCAAAACATGCTACAAAAGACTTTTTCGGTGCAAGTTCACCAAGCCCTTGACACCATAGGCAACTTCCAATTAATTTCTCCTTCCTTTAATCAGTTCCCAGTTGCAATCTGGGGAAAACTCTGGCTTCCACCTTGGCTCACTCCTTAGTCCAGTGGTATTTCCACAGCAGTTAGTTCAGATAGATGTTGTACTCCTTAGCATGAACAAGATACATTAGCACCTTGCTATAGTGTGAGGAAATATTTTATTACAAGCACTTAAAATATGCTGCCAAATTGCTTCATTATGTAAAGTCTTTTAAGAAAAATATCCCAAACCTTAAAACAAGATTTTTATATAAATATAAAATGTAGCTTAAAAAAGAAAAAAAAAAAAGAGGAATAGAGGGGAAATTAAATGTTACTGACTTTATTGAATGTCTCTATTCAAATATCTTGCATAAGCAGACATGTCACTTTAATCAGATAAAACCCACCAGGGAAGGTGGTAATTATTTGTATTACTTCTTGACAGCTATAAAAAGCTAAAATGTTACTGTGCAAATTCTGTCTGAACTATTTAAACAACTGAAAAATGTGATTTAACAGCTAAAACAAACAATTCAGGCTGATCTCTCATCAACGTGTAAGATGAAATAAGCTGGCACTTTGTAAAGGGAATAGAAAATAACTTCTCAATGCCTTCACCTAGCATGGCTAAAACCTGGTAACAAATAAACCCCTCAGAAGACCTCGTATTACCATGACATAAGCAGGAGATGATGGCCATTTCTATACTCAGATCTGCTGCCTTTAAACTTTGGTTGACAGTAACCAGGATGGGGTTTTGCTTTGGAAATTCCCAGACAGAATATTACATATCAAGCAACCAGGCAGCCATGCAAGGACCAGTGGAGGAGACTGCCTTGCAGAGGCAGAGGGTATGAGGAAAGTCAGGAATTAAGTTTGGCAATATTATTAATCTTGTCAGGTCCACTCCAAAAAAATGACCTGCCAAGGAGCAAAGCTTTAGGGCAGCAGAACTCCCCACTTGGACTGATGGTAGACCCTGGGTTGGGTGCCCTCAGGACAGCTGTGCAGACAGCTTGCTGCAGCACCAACAAAGCCTGCATGAGAGAGGTCTGCAAATGCAACTCCAGCTGGTTCAACCACCGAGCCAGCTTCTGAGTAAGAGGGGTGGGAAGATTTAATTCAGTTCAGCCCCGGGGAAGCCCTAGGCTGTCACTCACAGGTTTTTTCTTAAGTACTAGCCTTTGACACTCGAGTTCAGAATTTCACCAAAGCCAGGAAGCACAGTGATTTACAGCAATAAAATCTGCATGGCTGGCCCAGAAATAGCACATATCCTATCATCAGAACTCCGGTTCTGCTGATGGGTTGCAGTGTTAATAAATCACCATCACATAGATTCCTCTTTCCCTCTTCTTCCCTCTTTCCACGTCTGCAGTCTCTGCCATTTGCTGCCCTGCTCTGTCTTTATAACAATATAACAGAGACCTGTTTTCCACCTTTGCTACTCCCAGGTATCCCAGACTCATCTGAAAACCTCCAACTAGGTATTGTCTTCAAAAATCTAAGTGCTTGAAAAATGAGTCACTCCACAGGCAGCCGGATTATTAAACTCTGACTCTATAAAGATTTATCTAATTTCTCTTTAAGGTCTTTTTTTTCATCAATAATTCAGGTTCCCACATGTCCCTTATGTGATCATCATGGCACAAGGGGAAGCTGGAAAACACTGGTTAACTGGACAGCAAAGAGAAGGAGCTTTGTGACCTGGACAAGCAGCTCCAATTTCTATGCCCAGGTAGACAATGTCTCTGTTTTCAGCCATTCTTTCATTCTCATCAGAGCTAGAAAAATATTATTAACAAACATCAGGATCATGATTCCTGTACTTATAATGACTTCCTCCTGGCTTCCTCTTACCTCTAATGACTGCAGCATAAAAAGGGTCTGGAAATAACTGCAAAACTTAGAAATCCTGCACCTGAGCTCTCCTTTTTCTGGCAGAAGAAGGTTTATTCAAACATGACACTTTAGACACTCTCTCCTTCTGTCATGTTTTTGCTGTCATATTTTGGAAGTTTATCTCCACCTGCAAACAGCTTTGCCACTGTGGAACTAAGGGCCTAAAACTCAGTTCCTGTAATCTAAACCCAGTGGCACCAAGACAGAATAATCATTGTGGGCACTGTCCTCCCAGAATTTCATGTTAGGTTAAACATGGAGGTTCATTCACCTTTCTCACCATCTTGTCAGCTAATGTAACTCACTGTAATTGATTAGCGATGAAAAATGCTCACCAAAAGCACAGAACAAACAATGTGGAATAAAAGAAGACACTGAAAGATATTTCAAAATTGTGTAAGCACATTCACAAAGAGAACAAAAGTCATGAAGTAAGCCTTATGCATCAGGACAGAGGAAAGCCCACTGAAACACTGAGTTTCCCCATGACTGGTGGAGCTTAAGTGCTGTCAGAAGACTGGAGTGCATCGCTCCTGCCTACCTGGAGAAGCCCCATGAGCATCTGACAGGGTTTGAGGTTCAGACTATTGGTCTATGGAAACTGAAATGTTGGGCGTTTTTGTCTCTGCTGGCAGATGTTATATTTAAATTTCTGCTGACAGTCAGCCTGGTGCAACAGGGACAGATTCTGTGTCAAGTTCCATCAGTGCAGTGCAATGGGCCTGGACTATTTTGGAAGTTCTCTTTTCATCCCTTTTTCATTTTGCAGCCTCCAGCCAGATGCTTGCAACTCTGACGTCTTCCTACCAACCCTCCACCACCTTCATGTGTATCAGATCTGTGCTCTTTGATGTGCTATCTATTTCCTGTAGATGCTCCAGTACATTTGCTCCTTCTAATGACTTGCTTTTCTCCTTTGAACAACTTCTTTCTTGAGTTGATTTCCTGGAGCACTTATCATTTATTGATGGATAGTTAATTATCACCAGGCAATAGATCTTGCTCAATTCCCTAAAAGCAGCAGCTGACATTTTGTGTGCCTCACCAGCAATGATCTTTCACAGTCACAGATATTCTCTGCAGCAGATAATACATGAACCTGCATTTAATCACACCGAATGAGTCAAGGATTCTTCTTTGTCTTTGGTTAAATCTCTGACTATCTGCAAAAAGTCCTGATCAGTTTCCAGACTTGCCTCTGTTTATGGAGTGATTGATTGCAGACACCAACTCTCTTCTATCACCAAAACATTTTACCATACCATCAAATTACTGATCACAGCTTAGTTTTGCTGTCTGGTTACAACTACTCATCAAAATTATCTATTGCCCCTGCCTGGAGGCATAAACATCAAATTCTTTTGCTCTTCTCCTCTGTGTTCCCACTTATAATATAATGCCCTGGTGCCTCTTCTCTATGTGTAAACCCTGTCTGATGTCAGTTCCAGACTGTGCACAGCCTGAGCAAAACGTACTGTAGCAACAGGGATCTAGGGAGGCAAGGCGTGAACTCAGGGGCCTTTTGTGACTGCAGACACAGCCCTGGAACCGAGGGGCATTTCTCCCTCCCCTGCTCCCTGCCTGCCAAATCCAGACCACCCTATCCAGGCCTGCACGGTGTTTTCCAGTAGATCTGCATTTACCAATTTCCTTGTTGTGTGGCATCTACCCAAAGGTCTGGGGAGAGCTCTGGCACTCACCTGAAAGAGCCCTCAGCCACACCAGTGAAAGAAGGGTAGCTCTCTTCAGCCTGGATGTCTCCTGTGCACTAAAGCACTAAAACTTAAAGCCACCACGCAGAGCCATTTTCAGTGAGGTAGAGTTTGCTTCTTAGTTGAGACAAATGCATGCAGACAACCATCCAACCTCCCAGCCTAGCCCACTACCCCTGCCTCACAGGGACATAAATCAAGTACCACGAAGCTATCTTTGCTGCTGCTAAGGCTTATTGGATCAATTGTCTTTCTTTCCTTCTTTTAGTAGAGGACTTTGCTCTCTTATCAAAATGCTGGACAAGATGTCTAAGTGATAGACTCCAAAATGTTAGAAGTCTGACCTTCCAAAGCCTGACACACGCTCCTGTTAAAATGTATTTTATAGTTAAAGAAATTGCCATCAATTTATAGATTCTATTGTGAGCATAAAGAACAAGACTTCAACATTGACACTAAATTTTGCTTTTTCATAAATCTGTGTTCAGGTCTGGTTCTCCTTCCACAGTCACTTTGTGTGATGGAAGAACTTTTCAAACCAAATCTGAGGTCATCAGGAGAAATGCCATTGCTCTGATATTGACTGGGACAGTTATCTTGGGTTTAAAACACATTGAAAATTCCCTGAGTGAATCAGCTGATAACAGATAGGACATTACTCATGGTTTTACACTTGGCAGCTGAACTGGTGCTTCATACACTGTATATTTGATTCATTCCTCTTTGCTGGTGTCCTGACTAAATTCAGAGCACTGGACATTTTTTTAGATAAGAATTTCTCCAATGACTTTGCAGCACTCTTTTCTTCCTAAGCAAGATTGATCTTTTCAGGGGAAGTACACATTGTTGCAGATTGATGATCATAGGCCTATTGCACTGAGAAAGCTGTGGCGGACATACAAAACTTCCGGCTGTTAATGAGTGGGAAAAGCCTGGTTGATCCTGAGAAAGTGTTGTTTAGGTGGAGACTTAGATTTTGGTTTTAAACACATCTCTCTAGTTCATTTTTTGTTGTTATGGCACTGATACGGCACACAAGCTACTTAATTTGTCACCTGGACTCTCCCCAGCTCAGCATTTCATGAATGCATTTGTGCTTGCAGAAGTTGCCTGTGAAACACTACCATATGAGACTAGTCCTGTATTTTCCTCTTACTACAGGTGATTGTAACTACCAAGTCACACATTAAGTTTCTGCCCATCAACACATGCCCTCAACCTGCTCCCACTGAACTTGGAGAAAGATTCACCTTCTGCTGGATTAAAAGACTTTGCTTAGAGTAATAGCAGCAGGGCTGGCCTCTAGCATGTGAAAGCTCCATCCAGCTGCAGCAATGTACCCCTCCCAGACTTGGGGATGTCCTTCATTTCAGTTCTCCCCCCTCTCTCAATTAAAGTGTTCATTATATGCCACACCTTAGGCTTCATGCACTAGCAGACGTTAAGGAAATCAATTCAAGTTGTAGCTCTCTATTTCATCTTTAACTCAGCTCTCTCCTTTAATCTGTACATCCACCTAGAATCTGGATCTTTCTGATTCTATCTGTTCACTTTTGTACCTAACCTGTCCCCATTTCCCACTCTAACAGTTTTTTGTTCAAACATTTTCAGCCTTTCACCTTATCAGTCAGCTTTTCCCCTGACTTCTACTGCAGCAATCCAGATTCCCTGAGGTTCCTGTTAAGGTCATGCAGGACTTTCTCTGGTGATGATGTTGTACCTTAGTCCCTGCTTTGGTTCCCACACTCCAAACATAGTCATTGACAAGGAGCCTTCATGGGCTGCCCATGTTCTCTCTGCCATGTTTGACTGTGACAGTTCACACTTGCCCTGAGCCACATCGCTCTCACACCTTCGGTGTCTCCCTTGTCTACACCCAGCACTGGAATCTTAACATTTCATTTCCTGTCTCCCCTACTGTTCTCAGTCACTACCTACCATTGCCACCGCTCCCTCTTAAAAACATACACATACTTTAATGGACTGTGAAAAATATAATTATCTACCAGGAAGGTGCTTTGAAGGGACTTCAAGCTGTAAACAGAGCACGCTGACCTCCTGCCTGAAGGGTCATACTCTGGATTCTGCTACAGGCAGTTGGGAGGGAGGTGAATTGGTTGATAGTTGAAAAGTCTGGTTTAGGCACCTTTCTGAGAATGGTGGGATGAATAGTTGAACATTGTTAAACAGCATTGGCTGTTGATTGTGAGAGTTCCAAGAAGCTTAAGCTAAATTCATAGCTTTTAAAGGTTTGAAATTACAGCTTATCTTTAACCTACGTCCTTGCTGATGTGCTCTACAGACCTATAATGTGTTTTAGAGAGCCTCCCTGGAGTGAGTACCACCTTTCTTTTCCTGCCTGCTGGGATCAGTGGTGTCAGCAGGAGGAGAGCAACAGGCTGCTTCCCTCTGTCTGTATGTCTGTGAACCATGAGTTAGGTCCTGGACCAGACCCCATCTGTGAGCTTAGTGAGAGCAGGGCCCTTGGTACCTGGCAATCAGCACTGGTTAAACAAGCAGGGTCACGCTACCATTTGCTCCAAAACCCTTGCCCTAAATTGCACACCAGTGAGGGGAAATGAGCTTTGGTAAGACAGCAGAGCAAGCAGTGCTCCCTTCTCCCACAGACACAAGGGTGAAGAGGTAGAACTGCAGAATTAAAGGGAACAAAGAAGGAACTCTGATTTTCACATATACAGCTGTTCCTCTGGGTCATTCCACCAGACCCAGAATAGCTAAATGGAGAATAGTGCACAACTGCAGTGTGACCTACAGGGTGCATACATTTGACTCCACATCACTGCATCTTGTCAATGGTGAGTTTAAACTAAGTGCAATTTACTGGTTTTCCCTTGACATTGAAAGTTGATGACCTTTGGTCAAGGAAGGGAAGCAAAATCAGTTCATGCCATAATTTCAGAAGAAGGGATAAAAATAACTTGAGAGGGGCTTTTTATTAAGTCCACTACAATATTTNAGAGAGGATTACTTCTGTCATGCATTTCATCAGTCAGAGCCCATGTAGTATCACTCGTGATCAAAGATTTCTGGACAAAACCAAAATCTTGGGTTTGACTAGAATTTTTCATGGACAACAAATAATAGGGTTTTATAATAAAATAAATATATTTATGCAGAGATATATACACAAACCAAGTCTATAAAACATACACATTTATCTCTGAAATCCACACTAAGTCCCATCTGAAGGTTTGTAATTTATTTTACAGGAATATGAATCACAAAAAGTAAGCTCATGCATATAATATGATATTTACAAAGAACACAAAACCTGCAGTCCTTATCTAGCTAAACAGTTAAAGATGAGTTTAAATGCCACACAGAATGAGGACCTCTGCAAGGATCAGCACAGACATGAAGATTTTTTTTCCCACTTTTAAAATTTCAGATAAAGCTTCCTCATGAGAAAATTTTTAACTTTAAAATAAGCCCTTTTTCGTCATTCAGCACCAGGTGCAGATGCTGCACAGGTTTGCTGTGTAGCCTGTGAGAGACAGACTCACTGCAGTAACTTTTATGGCAAAACAGGGCATTTTCCACCAGACCATTTGACCAGTGCTATTATTTTTTCTTCTAATTGCTGAAATAGAAAAGGTAGCCTTTACTTAAAAAAAAGGTATAGTGAAAATTTGAGGTATTTCACAGTATACTGAACAAACAGCTT
>WAAG01045188.1:6326-18392 GCA_013390105.1 Tichodroma muraria
AAGATCTGGACCTTTCCCCAGGGGCAGTCTTGCATGCCACTAAAAGAAGCTGAGGCTCTGGAGCCAATGCTGCCAGAGCTGCTGGGGGTCCACAGCAGGGACCCTGGAGTTCCAGGATGCTGATTCCACCCACTGAGCAGCAGTATGTCCAGTGCTCCTTGCAGCTCCTCTGTTCCAGCATCGGGTGCCTGGGAGGCAGCCTTTGGGGAGGAAGCAGGAGCCAGAGTGGAGCAGAGGAAGGCTGAGAAGAGAAGTAAAGGCTGCATCCCTGAATGCCAGGGCAGCACAGCCTTTGGAGAGCCAGCTCTGAGTCTGGGGTGGGAAATGGAACAACAGTGCCAGAGAAAAAAGTTTCTTGTCGTGGATGCTGGATCATGTACAGGTGTTTGAGTCCATAAGCTTCTTGGAGGGTTGTGCAAGAGCCATCAGATCCCCTCTGAGGCTGGCTGTGTCCTCAAGCATTGTCCAGTCTGTTTCCATCACATTTGCTGCCAAAAGACACTTTCTCTCCAGGAGGTGGTACTAAACAAAAGACTGGGCCTCCAGCCTTGGCTCAGTTTATCTACTTTATTGGGACAGAGACCGTATTTCATCCTGGAGCTGAGATTAAGCACTGAGCTGCACTTGGTGTTCTGCTCTTCAACCATATTTTAGGAAAGAGCCTACATTTGTCTCCCCCCTTCCTACCCAGGAACTGCAGCCAGCAATCCTCTTGGACAGCCCTTTGAGCCAGCAAAGGCAGCATGTGGGTCAACGCGTAGCCATGAAGCTGGATAAAGGAGGACACTAATACAGGACGGGGTGCTGGTGTTTGTGATGTCATGGTGGCAGCCAACAGAGCCTCGGGCTGAATGGCACTGGGGGGTGCCCTCTGCCCAGGCTGCTGGGCCGGAATGGGCCGTGGCTTCTCAGCGGGAACATAGGGCTTTACCTGTCCTGGACACTGCTCTGGGGGTCCCGACGAGGGCTGGGGAAGGGACCGCTGGCCAGACACGGTACGGCAGCGTCCTCCGTCCTCACGGAGCCCCCCGGGGACGCTGTCGCGCTGCCCTGGCCTCACCCCAGAGCGCGGCCCCGGCCCCGCGCTGACCCGGGAGGGCGGCGCCACCTGGCGGCCGCATGGGGCAGGCGGGACCCGCGGGTTCCGGCGGGGGTCCCGGTACCGCCACAGGGCCCGGAGCCCGAGGGTTCTGGTACCGCCACAGTGCCCGGAACCCGAGGGTCCTGGTACTGCCACAGGGCCCAGAGCACCTCGCGGTGCCTCCCTAAGAGGCAGGGGATGCAGCACCTCAAGCATCCGGCCATGGGACGTAGAGGACCGTCTGCCGAGCGCCCCGGGGGAGCCGCAGGGTGGTGGTGCCGGAGGAATTCGTCCCCCCGAGGGAGCTGTGCCGTGCTGTGGAGCAGCCGGAGCTTGCCGTGCTGCAGCCTGGTGCCCCGGTGGGATGGCACGTGTTGGACACGCAGCAGCTTTCCAGGAATTCCAGCTTTGCAGCAGCCAGTACTGATCCTGGGGTCCCATTCTGGCCACCCCAGGGTGTCAGGAGCCTCTTTTTCCTCTGGAGGCTGCAGCAGCAGCAGACAGACATAGGAAGTCCAGAGTCCTCCATGACTCTCCTCTGGGCTGAAGCAAATTTGTTCTTCATGAGGAATTTTAGCATGCCTGGAATATAAAGGCTGCCCACGGGCACTGACAGAGCATCCCTCCATCCTCCCAAAGGGAGCTGTGGAAGAAGCACAACCAAAGATATCCTGCATAGAAGAAAGGACATATCCTCCATGAGTGTTCCGAGTGAAGTGGGATTCATCCAGGCCTCTCTATCCCTATTCCATACAGGCCTAGTGTCTGTGCACAGTTGTTGTCCTGGGCCAGATCCAACCCTGTTGTCCAGCTCAGTTACTTCAATAAGACTTCAAATTGCTTAACAAATACCACACAAATATTTAAACCCTGAGAATTTGTACTCTGGGTTCGAAATGTGATTTATCTTCATTTATGCCCATGAGATTTATCAGCCCAAATTAAGGGAATAGCTGTTCTCTTTAAAGTGTGGTTCTAGTCAGAAAAACCAACTGGAGTCTTCTCTCAGTGAGTCAAACACATGGCCAAACCAGAAGGGAAAAATTGAGAAACGTTTTTCTAAAAACATCCTTATGTTTTTTGGTCAGAAATTTTTGAAGCGTAGCTGAATTTAGAAACATTCAACCAACTGTAGTGAGACAGGAATCAGGAAAGGAATTGTGAACATTCAGTCAGGTTTTTTTCCCCTCTGTTCTTCATCAAAATTTCATATTTTTATGCCATTTTTCATCAAATAGTGCTGGCAAGGACTATGTGGCACATCTGCCTAAGAAAGACCATTTGCAAACCTCCCCTCCAGTGTAGCACAGACAGGAGGTGGCTCTGTGGATGCCTACACAGAAGAGTAAGAGCTCTTGTTCACATGCTCTGGGCAAGCCTGCTGAAACATGGGATGTGAGGACTTAATCCTGGGCATAGAGGAGTGCACTGGTAAAAAAGGCACTAATTCTTGCTAATGAATCCTGTGGACGTACAGTTCCAGTCACGGCTGCCCTGCTTCTTCCTTTTCTCTTCTGTGAGCTCCGAGGGAGGAGGATGGCTCTGCTGTGCCCTGAGAGCTGCTGGTAGCTGCTGCCCCTGGTGCTGCCAGGGTATCCCCAGGGAGAGGATTCAGGGAACATGGAGCTCTCTTAAAAGCACTTCAATTCAGTCTCCAAGGTGCAGGGCGTGATCAGAAGGACAAGTCCAAAAAAAACCCAAGCTCCAACAGGGTGAAACCTCAAATAAGGCAGAGCAGACAAGACGCGGAGAAGCACACAAAGATGAGCCATTGAGTAGTGGCCACTAGGATCCAGAGAGACCAGCTTTGGCACCATCTGTCATTCAACCAGTGCCATACTGTTAAGTGCATCTCATCTGGAGGTGGGAAGGCATGAAAGATGGGTGCAGACACAAATGCCAGAAGGAAACAGCCCCAAGAGCTGCATTTGGCATTGGCAGGAAACTTTTTTAGACCAAACTTACCTTGAAACTATATTGTTTTTCTGCCTTTTCAGGCATTTTCAAGCAATTTCCCAACAAATTGAATTGTAAGAAAAAACGTCATGATGGGGATTTTAGAGGTTTCCCCCAGACAGCACCAGAGCCTTTTGACCCAGTTTGAACCCATAGATTTTGTGCATTCAGATTAGGGTGCCAAAAAAGAACCAGAAGTTCCTTTCAGGCCAAATGGTGAATGTTATCCTTTCCCAGAAAGTGTGAGGAGAATGTTTCAATCCTCATCAGCTTGCCTGGGTCAGTATGTGTTTCTCCCTGCAAAAAAACTAATTTGTATTTAAGCCTTTTCTGTTCAGTACTTCAGGGCACATAACGAAAGGATTTTCCTGCCTGGAACACTGTGCTGTTAGACAGTTCTGGCTACAGATCTCGCCTGGGACGTACAGGAAAGAAATCTGACCTTTTTATGCTCACTGTCTTTGAAGCTAAGAGGGTCCTGATTTCAATCTCAGCAGCAAAGGGCACATCTAAGTCTTGATTTAGAAGGTCTGAAATTACTCTCATCTGCCCTGGCTGCTTGTCTCATCCAGCCAGTCTCACCTCATCCCGCCTCACCTGGAGTCAGGCACAGGCAGCTGGATCCCATATGCTGGGCTGTCGTGGGCAGTCCACCAGTGACCATCAGGGCCAGATGTCCTGGGCTGGGGGCTTGAGGGGCACTATTCCCCTCCTAGTACCCATGTCACGCATGTGTGGGGTCTCCCTGATCTAGCTTGGCTGTCATCCACCCCAGCTGTGCAGGAAGGCACACAGCAGGAACTGGAAGAAGCCCCAGTACTGACTTTCCCAAGCCTAAGCCAGACCCATGAGGAGGCATGAACCCCAGGAAACACCCTGATTTCCCCTGACACCACCAGCAACACATTCTGCAGCCAAAGACCTGAGGGCAAGCCAGCTCCACCTCTGTGTCACCAGTGACCCCTGCCAGCAGCCCTGCCTGTACTTGGCTGCAGCATGGAAGGTGCTGAGCCACTGGCACCATGCTGTCTCTGCCCTCCACACCACTTGGTGTGCAGGCAGGGAAGATGTGCAGGGAGCAGTGCACATCCTAAAGAGTGGCTTTAAGTGTCTTAAAGAGCGACTGAGCACATGGTGAGCCCCCAAACACTTTTGAGAAGGAACAGCTGAAAAGCCGTCGAATTGCAGATGGTTGCCAGTGAGCAGAGTCCCTGAACCATCAATGCTTCTGGCTTTTGGGGTGCAATCTGCTCTCCACCAGACAGCATTAGCTGATGGTGTGGGAGGATTTTTTCCATGTGGGAGGGTGGTAAAAGCACTTTACAAGTGCTAAAATTGCTCCTGGTGCTGCCAGCATCTCTGAGAGACCAGGTGAAAAAAACGCAGGGTCATGATATCTGTTATCTCAAGATCTCTCCTGTGCAGGCGGGCACATCCGGACAGATGTGAATGATTTCGGTCTTACCAAAAAAAGAGACTTCCTCCTACCAGATGCATCAGCTTGGCTACTGCTCAGTGGGCTCTGGGAATCACTTCAGCATCACAGCCCTGTGCCTCCAGTCAGGTGCAGACACCTCCACAGGACTTCTGGGGCTTGTCACAGGCCTAGCCTTGGGGTGGGTCTTTGCCCCTGGCTTTGCTTAGCATCTCTGGGCCTTTCATGTAAGAGGAACTGCTGGAAGTGTGAATTTCCATGCCTCAGGACTGCTCACTGGAGCACATGCACTTCTAGAAACAGTAGGAAAAGGCACAAGGTCCTATCCCTTGTAGGCACAAACACTGCTTCCTTCTTCTTGCAGTGTTCTCCTGTGGAAATCTGCAGCTCTTCCATGCCTCCTGGTTAGTAGTAGAGCTGTGGGGCCATGAGTCCCTTTGCTTTCGCTTCCATGAACACAGGCAGGTTTTTCTCCTGCCTGCGCTGGTTCTGCCTCTGGAGCAGACTGGGGACTGTCTGATGAGCTGTTTGGGTGTTTAAGGCAAAAGCCTGATCCTGGACCACAACTTCCCCAGGTCTGAGCCGCTTTTGAGACATCTGCCTCCCAGGGCTGAGGAGAGGTTCTCAGGCCTGCTCAGAAGAAAAGCGTCGCTGCCTGCTTGGCACCAGAGCTTGGACGGGAATTCTCTTGTTTTTCACGAGCAGGCTGAGCGGTCAGCACATACCATGAGCAACAGTCACAGGAGCAATAAATAGCCAGACCAGAAGGAGACAACCTGTTCAGACTGGACCGCTCATCCCCTGTGCCGGCAGGATGACTGCAGCTCTGCGTCAGGCTCAGGAGAGCGGGCACAGAGAGCCGTCCTCCCAGCCCAGCCCACCCCGAGCGCATCCTCCAGGAGCAGCTGTGCCTACTGCTCCAACCAGCACATGCCAGGACGTGGTAGGCAGCCATCGGCGCTGTCTGTGTGGGATGCCTCACTCCTGCTCCCAGAACTGTGCCAGAAGGAAGATGCCATCACTGCAGGCTGGCTGTGGGACTGTTCCTCTAGGGTTGGTTCCCATTTGGGATCACACCCAAACGTATTCCCAAGTGCCAGTGAAAGTCACAGTTTTTCTCATTCTCCAGGAAAAGAAGCACTTCGTAAACATTAGGGTTCAGTAACACATCCCAGAAAACTCTGCTTTCCCAGATGATTTTCCTTTGTGATCCTGATCATGAATGTGGGGTACAGGAGAAGTCCCAAACAGCCAGTGAAAGCCCATTGCTTAGCATTTTCCTTTCGCCCCTTTGAGGTCTGCAAGAGAAGCAGGCATGAAGATTGTTCCTACTGCTCCAGGTCACCTTGTGCCAGGCATCCAATATGGAATAGCCAGGGGTTGTAAAGTGCTCTGAACCTGAAAAGTGCTAACTAAGAAAATGAAGCCCAACACGAGTGTTATTAATAAATACTAGCCACTGTTATATAACTCCTAATCGTGAACCGCGTCTTTCGGCCTGCATTGTTCCATTGTCAGGCCCTATTATCTGGGAAGTCTTACCCACCGACCACAAGAAATAGCCTGGGCACTGTGGGTTTGCAAACTTTGTTGCTGGAAAGCTTTTCAAGCAATTGTTTTTGCTTTGTGCTGTTGCCTTCCTCATTGTACAGATGTGGGTGTGTATCACAGCCCACACCCTCTGCCTTTTGCCTCAGGATAACTCCGAAAATGAGCTGATCCTCCTCAGCGAGTGTTTTTCCTAAGAATTCTCTTTAAAAACAACAACATTCAAACAAAAAAAACCACCACCTCATTTTCCTGAAGTGAAGCTTGTGCTGGGGAAAGATGCTGGCCTGCAGTCACAGCAGAATAAGGAGTGAGCTGTACCCTCAGAAGAGACTCCCCGCAGGAGCAGCAGCGCTTGGGCTGCCTGAAGGAAGGAATGTGGGCTACCTGGGTCTCTGGAACTCAGCTGGAATAGGGCAGATTGGGGCTTGCAGGGCTGGACTACTGGTCCTCCCCTGCCCCAAGCTTCCAGCCACCCCACTTCAGTGTTTCTTGTCCTCTTCACCACAGCCCATCTCAAGTTGGGTTTCTTTGTGGTGGTTCTACCTGGAAGTCCACATAAAGCTCGTTTGGCACTAGTGCAAGTTTGTAAGGGAGTCTCAGTTCTCCTTTTGAGCTACTTCAGGCCTCTGCAGAGTTTTCCACACCCTAGTAAGTGTGGATCTTCGAGACACTTTCCCACTGCTCAGTGTAAGGTACAGCAGCATGGGAAGCTCTGCAGGCTGCTCACAGTTCACTGGTGTCGAAGCACTGTCATTCATAGGGCTCAGGCTAGGACTGACCCCACTGAAAAATAGTCAAAATGTAGCAGTTTGCTGAACTTTGTGTCATTTGGAAGAGAAATTTTAAATCAAAACCAGAAAATGCCAGGTAAAGAGCTTTTGGTTTCCAGTTTTGGAGGCCTGTACTTTCTCTACCAAGGTGTTTTAAAAATCTTTGAGACTTTTTTCTTCCTTTCACTGGAAAGCCTGAAATGACACAGAAAGATAAAAATAGTAACAATACCCAACCAAGTCACTGGTGTTTTTCAGTAAGCTCTAATGCAAACTTTGATGTGGTCTTGGGCAGGTTACTTTTTTGACCAGGGCCTAATATTAGGGTTTTGGTCTGGAAATGGTCTGGAAGCCACCAGCCTGTTTCTGAATGGTTTTTCCTGTAGTTCATCCAGTGCCTCACACCTTTGAGCAGTGACAACCTCCAAGTGCAGTGATGCTCCTGGAGTAGGGATGGAGGTGAAGATGGAGGATGCAGAGCAGTGCTGCAGTATGATCTCAGCATGGTTCCCAAGCTGGGACAGTGACCTTGGGGTCACTCTCCCTCACCATCTGCAGAGATGGGCTCTGGGACACTGGTCATAGGTGTCCCGCCCATCCTTAGTGGCTGAACACGCTCCCCACACAGGTCTGAGCTCTCCCAGTTGTCCATCCTCTGGCCCATCCTGGACTTTGCAGAGAAGGGGAGGCACAGAACATACATGGCCACCACTGGGCATCCTTCTGCCCAGCCATTCCCAGTGCTTTCCCTTTAAGAGGGAGCAAGACACGAGGCACAGAGGTTGTGTGGACTGTGCAGGGAGCTGGGGCAGCCCAGTAGACCACTCTCCTGGGATCTCTGCATGGCACAGAGACGTCTACCTAACAATTGAGGGAATACTTTCCATCCAAAGAATCCATCTCGTGGTCCCTTCTTCATTTGTGACACAAGGGAAAATGTGAAGCAGCCAAGATGCATGAATCACTGTCCCAAACAACATATAATGAACTCATAAAATCAAAGGCAGGGTTAGTTTCAACCCGTGCTGCCAGGGCTCCTTGGACATTGTCTGGAATGAATTTAGGTTGTTACAAAACTCTCTGTGTGTTTCTCTTCCCCCCAACCCCCCAAACCGACTTTCTCTCTCCCTCTTCACACCATGTTTTCCTATGAGCTTCTTTCCCTTCCCTCCCACCTCTCCTCTACTGCCTTCCTTCTCTCACTGTTCACCCTGGTCCCTCCTTCCCAGCCCTTTGTCCCAGCCCTTCCTCTCAATATCTCTTCTTCTCCCAGATGGTTATCTGGCTGCCAGCCACATTACCACCACCACCTTCCAGAAAGACTCATTTTCAGGACAGCTTCAGAAAAAGGTCTTTAGTTGATTCAGCAAAGGCCCGTGCCACCTGCTTGGGCTGACAGGGCTACACCAAGGGACCCCCTGGGCTCTTCCCTCACAGGGAGCTCAGCCCCTGCTCATCAGCAGAAGCAGTGCAGGGATGAACACACCAGACAGTCTGGAGGACTGGAGAAGTGTGGCCACATGCATTTTACCGTATGCTTACACTTCTGCTGCCTCACAGGAATTCGCAGAATCACAGAATCCCCTGAGCGGGAAGTAGCCCTGAAACACCAAACCCAACTCCTGGCCTGGCACAGGACACCACAACATTCCCACCATGTGGCTGAGAGCATTGTCCAAGCACTTCTGGAGCTCTGTCAAGTTTGGGTCTGTGAACTGCCTCCATCTCTACGGGCCTGTTCATGTGCCAGCACTCCCAAAGAGGACAAGAAGATAAACACGTCTGACCGTAACAATGGTGGTTATTGTTCTTGTTTGAGTTCTGTCAGTTCGATGTGACATGTTGAATGTTAACCCCGTGTTCTGTTTCCTCTTCTGCCGGGTTACCGTAGAGCCCCACTGCTCCCCAAAGTGGCAGCCGGAAGTGTATGCAAATTAAGAGCTGGTTAACACCATCCCGGAAAGAAAGACACCAAAAGACAATGAGCCAACATATAAATAGAGGACTGAAAGGGACACAGCTCAGTCGGGAAAAAAAGTAGTATCAGCCTCCTGCTTCATCTTTGTGGACCTGATGTTGTCACCATAACCACAAGATTGGACCAGAGTGATACCCATGGACCTTCAAGGATAGCAGGTTTTCTGGCACTCCTGTGAGAATGGAAGCCTTGGCTCTGCCTCCCTTGCCAGTGGACAAAGCTGCACACCTGCTCCTCCGAGCCAGTCCTGGGAGTGGCGGTGCCATGTGCACGACCTGCACCCGAAGCTGATTCTAATAAAGGCATTGAAAAGGAGCGGGTCTCTTTGCCCTGTTTATTTTAGACAAGGAGGCAGGTACTTTAATCCCAACACCGCTTCAAGAAACAGGGGTTTGTTTTTATCACAGTAACTGCTGCTGCCTGCAACTGAGCAGGCTCTGGAGCCACAGGAGCTACTCGAGGCAAGTTTGAGCAGCAACAGGCCCTGCTGCCTTGGACACCTGGGCTGTCATCTCTGTGCTGCAGCTCATGGTCCCAGCAGCAGCCTGGGGCCCCCAAACCTTGGGCAGCCAAGGCCCCCCTTGCTGTGCCCAGCTGAGCAGCAGAGACACAGCCCAAGCTGCTGAGGGTGTCTGGAATCCCTGCCCAAATCTACCCAAACACTGAACTGGTGTGGAGCAAACAAGATGCAAACCAAACCTCAACCACAGCCATGCCAGAGCCAGCCCAGCAAGCTGCTCCCGGCTCACATGGCACAGCCTCCATCTGCCAGGGAGGTTTGTGGACCTCCTCCCTCAGTGTCTCGCTGGGAACACCCCCGAAGCACCAGACACACGCTGTGCTCCGATTGCAACATAATTCTGCGGTGGCTGCCTGCTCCTCCAACGCTGCGGCCAAGGTGTTACCTGCCCGCCGGCAGAGAGGGCACCGCCCGACTGCTTCCGATCCCCGCAAGGCTCGGAGCAGGGACACGAGGGCAGACGGGAGCGCGCTCCTCACCACACGAAGATGCTGAGGTAGCTGATGAGGTTTATTAAAAGAGCCCCCTTGTGCTAAAGCTAAGCTTTGCTTCTGACTTCAGGCCCGTGAACAGCATTTGGGCCCCTGGAAAACAGCTCTTACGTGAGATGTTTCCCGGGAGAAACCCTCACTCCGCATCCACGCAATCCCGCTCAGCAGAGATGCCGCTGGCGGGCAGCTGTGCATCCTTGAGAGGTCCCCATTGCCTCGAGAGCATCCTGAGGCTGCTGCCGTGGCACAAAGCGTGCAAGACGCGCACAGCGTCCTCCCGCTTGTGACAAGCACAGCACCCCTCTCCTGCTGGCAAGAGAGCAGGCGCAGCATCCTCCTGCCGATGGGAACATACACTCAGCTGTCGGTGCCCCCGTGGGACCGGTTATCGCGCTGCTTCAATCCCCCCGCCCCCGGCTGCCGAAGCCTCTCCCCGGAAAGGACCGAGGGCCGCGGCTGGTGGGGGAGCGGCTCCACCTCGNGATCGCGCCTTGGGGACACGCGTGTCCCTTTGCCTGCCGTGGGGAAGGAACATGCCGGTGCCACAGCGGTGACTGTGGACCAGGGCGGCACAGACAGGACTGTAAGGTGTGGGGGTGACACTCTTGAGTGGGCTGCACACACAGCCATGGCAGTGATGCGGGGAATGAGTTAAAGGTGAGCCAAAGCATGTTCAGGAAAGGACCAGGCTTAGGTCTTGCAGCTCAGGAAGCTGATGAGAGAGAAAGAGGCACAAAATCAATTCCTAACCCCAGCTGCTTCCTGAATAGGGGGACTTGGGACACGCTCATCACATTCAGCATTGTCCAGGAATGTTTTCACTGTGAGCAGGGCCATGCAAGTCACTTTGCCATGGGATAAAAATAGCCACAGGGGGATAACATAGAGCTGAAGATGTTCTAGAAGAGCAGGACCTGGAGTGCCTGCAGAACTGCCACTTCCTGGGGGCATGGAGTGTTGCACATTGTCCCCAGCCTCTGCAGCATCTTCCCCCGGCATCCCCCAGTCCAAGACCGGGAATGGCAATGACACTGACCATGGCCACCAGCACACTTCTGCAGGTTCAACATATCTCCAGCCTTGCTAGCAGACTGCAGTCCCTTGGGCTGCCCTGCCTTGGCCTGCTGAAGCTGTTCACTGTGTACACAGTTCACTGTGCCTGAACTGTGCCATGTCCATGCTGGGGTGAGCAGGAGCACAGCAGAGCAAAGTCCACGTAATGCCACCACAGTGGTTACATGTGTGTTACATGGAGTTATGTGCTGGGTTTGTTGGTGACCTTGCACTGGGTTCCTTTTCCCCAAGCCATACGCACTGCACAGCTTACAACAAACAAACCCTGTCTCCACCAGGATGAACTGCCCCTACTGACTTTTCTGGGTGGCAGAGAAGAGCTGTTGTGGCCCAGATCTGGCCTACTGGTCCCCAGGGAGGGCCTATTTGGGCTGCCCCCATATCCCCACAGTTCTCAAACCCTGGGTCCTGCTAGTGCCTGGACCGCAGGCTGGGCAGGCAACCCAGGACATCTCTGCTCCCCAGCTGTGCAGAGCAAGAGGAAGGACCCAAATGCACCATGGATGCACTGGGCCCGCAGGAAGGCTGGTGGTGAGCAGGAGGGTCAGGATGGAGGGAACAGACTCCCAAGGGCTGCTGAGGCTCCAGTGAGCCCCAGGCCACTGGTGTGACAGAGCATAGCAGAATGCCTTGGGCAAGTCACACCCCAGAAGGAGGGTGTCTGTACCCCCGTGCAAGGTCACATTTCAGTTCCTGGCAACAGCTGCTGTGGCCTGCACTCCAGAAGAAACCATGTGTGGGGACAGACTCTGAGCACAGGGTGGGAAGGCAGATGTGTCTGTCAGGAGATGGATAGTCCCAAAAGGGAGGCAGATAAGCTGCCCTTGGAAGAGTAAATAGCACAGAAAGAAGAGAAACATGAGAATTATGGAGTCATCCTGAAGATGACCCAGCAGCTGAAATGGGAGCCTCCTCTCTTACTGCACTGGGAGAGGGGCCTGTGGGACTAGTCAAAGCAAAGAGTCCTCCCCTCTGGCAGTAAACCTCTCTCTTCTCCAGTGAGGAGGTTAAAGAAAGACGTGGCGAGGCGGTAGGTAGGGTCTCTTCCCTGCTTGTCTGGAGATGTGAGCCTCCACCTCAAGGAGCAGTTCGGACACGCCGGGATGGGGCTGGGGCTGCTCGCTATGGCACGTTCTCCTTCCTCGGCGCGGACGGGGTCTGGATCACGGTTGGGCTCCCGCGGCAAGTCAGCCAGCCGCGGGTGCGGGGG
>WAAG01045191.1:17505-30358 GCA_013390105.1 Tichodroma muraria
CTCACACACTTGGGGCTCAGCAGATTGACAGCTTTGACTTTTATTTAAGGCTTTGCATCTATAAGATGGTGAAGTTTCCTTTCCTTCTTCTCAACACCTCCCCTTTTTGGCAACTTTCCTACCCTTGCTTTACAGTTTTTCATTTTACTGTTTAACCTTAGGGGAGAACACGGAAAAATTCTCTCTCAGTAATATCTGCAAACAACGCAGACCAGCCTTTCACCATAAAATTTTCCCTGCCACTAGGACTTTTTAATTCAGCTCCATCCTTCTGCCAGCTTGTGAAACAATTGCTTTGCTGCTTAAAAATATTTAGCATCGCTCCTGGAGAGGAACATGCTCCCTTCATGCATGACAGTGAAGGGTTTTTAGGGCAGTGGCCTGGAGACATCAGCCTAGGTGTCCCAAGTGACTCATCCCCTTGCAGTCATCTCAGCTTGAGTGGAAATCTGTACACTTGCAGGCAAAGCCAAGGATTCCACTCTTCAGCTCTCCTCAAAAGTTTGCATTTCACCAGCAAAGCCCCACCCTTTTCTCTCCTCCTCCCCTTCACCTTGGCAGAACAGAGACACAAGAGAAGTGCTGCTCGCTTGCAGTAAATCCCTTGGAAACAGACACCAGCTGTGGGATTTACTAAAATCCAGCTTTACAGGCCACAGTTTGCAATGTGCTCCCTCACCTCAGCTCAGGCTGGCATCTACAGGAGGTACCAACACCTGGGGCTGGGCACTCAGACCACAGACCAGGATATCCCAGACCATAAACCAGGGTATCCCAGACCATAAACCAGCTGGCATGGCTGTAGCAGGTAGGAGGGAAGTAGGAGACACTGGTTTGTCTCAGCACCTTAGGAAAGCCAAACTTCAGGATTCTGCTCAGGCGGTGCCTGAGATTTCAACAGATGTCAAGGGACTGTGCTGCCCAGTAGATAACACCTGTCTTTGGGCACAAAGAAATCTAGAATGTAGGGAATAAACATCCTAGGGATTTTCAACAGTTACTTCTTTTTCTTGTTGTGCTGTCTTTGGTGGCCATCTAATGGGATATATAAAAGAGCTACAGGTACAGCCTTGTTGATTTTCCCAGTTCAGCCTTTCTGCTTGAAGTGTGGATGGCTGAAGGTTCTCAGCTTTACTGTGGAGTCCAACATCCAAATGCAGAATTTCTTACAGATTCCTGAAAAGAACCTATATTTTAGATAATTAATCAGAGATGATTAAACAAGGAGAATCCATAAAAAAAGGAAAAGGGAATTCCTCCTTCACAAGTACAGAGAACATGTGGATTTAGCCCTAACACACTTCTAGTACACGAGTTTTTAGTTATGTCAGTAGGTTGGCAAAAGATGTAAACTTTAAGCATGATTTTCTCTGCATTTCTGTGCTTCTTTTCTGCTGAACACTCTGGATTGAAATCTTCATGCCAATTCTCTTTGATCAGTCTTGAAAACAAAATTTTGAGTTTAGGTCAGAAAAAAATGGACAACAATAATATCATCTCTAGATCTTTTGACTTACTACAAGGAATATCTCATGAAAGAAGACAATCTTGCAAAACCTAGGTCCAAATTACAGAACGCAGCTTGCAAATTATCATTAGTACAGAGCCCACTGTCAAGATGTGGTTTAGCTTTGAAACCAAGACTAAATTGAAAATGTCACCTTCTAAGAAACAGGCCTGAGTAGTGCCGACATGCTCACATACACAGCCATGTTGTATGAATTATGTGCCATTGTTAAACCTGTAGGAATATATCTTGAAATGGAGCCTAATATCGCTGCTAGCTGAGTATTAGGGAGCTTCATGCTAGCATTTCCATTCCAGGCACTTCAGAAGTTATTTCTCATGGACATTCCAGCTATATTCCCGTTAATTAAATTAAGGTGCTTTTACAATTTCCTAGAAACCTCTTGAATGAGTAAACTCCCTAATGATAGATGTAGCCTCCCTTTCAATGTGCACGTTAAGAAAGCCCTTTTAAACTCCCCAGGATCTGTGTTTTGTTGTGCCTCATACCCACACACTTTTGCCAGATGGGATGTTACCCCCAGCTCTGGTGATCAGTCCTGCAGCAGAGAGGATCCCACTCCATCCTGTATCTCCACATTCCACCCTTAGGTGTTTCCCAGGGAACCACTAAAAAAAAATAAATGCGCTGTTCACAGGGACAGAAGGGGAAAAAAGCCCAACCCTTCAGCATTTCCTGCAGCACCTCTGAGCAACTTCATGTTGCAGTACCAGGAGTACACTGACAGGGTGGGAGCAGGCTCTGCTTTGTCCTCATGGGGAGAGAACTCCCACCAGACCGCAGCATCCCTTAGGAAACTCCCAGATCTCAGGACTGGGTGCAGCTGGCTGCTTCAGCTGGGCTGAATGCAACAGGTGCTGGAGGATAGCAGGATGGGATGGTTGCTTTCAGGACCAAGCCCTCTGGCTCCCAGAGGGAAAGTTTCAGGATTAGAGCCTTTTCACTGAGTCAAGCAGTCAAAGAGATGCTATCAAGGGACTGCTTACTCCAAGCCCTGAGCAGCCTTTACTCACACACACCACAGCCCCTTGCCTAAGGGCTGGTCCTTCAGTGGGAAAAAGAGACCAAATAAGCCCCATGGTACTGTTTTAATCAGAACATGGCATCACACCCCAGCAGTTAACACAGCATCGGCACAGCATTAACAAGGACTTCCTTTTCCGAATCTTCAAAACTATTTTCGATTTTCTCCAACTGTATTTTTTTTCTTTTCCAGCACTTCACAATTTTATCATAGGGTGATACAATTCTTCTGCCTGTAGCACTCAGGAATCTTCTTGCATAAGACTCCAAATAAAAAAAAAACAACAAACCCCAGCCCCTTTCCATTCCTCTGAGGGTACAATGGTCTCAGTGTGTGACAAACTGCAGGTCATCACACTTCTAGAGAGGCTGCATTGAGAAAAACAACAGAGATCTTGAATAAAGGTCTAAGAATGTGACATGGTAAAACAGGCCCAGTTATTGCAAATGGTTACTAGCAAGGCACACCTGTTACATTTTGTGGCACTCTTGCTATTGATTCTATGTCCACACATTTGAAGTGAAAATTAATTAATTTTTCTGTTTTTCCTGTCCTTTCTTTTCTTTGCAGGAGGCGCTGACATTTTCAGCAAGAGATATTTGGAAGACATATTGCAGTATTCTGTAATAGTGAACATATGGGAAGTATTAAAATATTTATTACCTGTAAATATTGTAAATGCTCAGAATAAAACCTTTCCCCTCCATTGCTCTCTGAAACTGCACATTTGGTTATTGTGAATTTCCTTTTTTTTTTTTTTTTTGGCTAAGGCTAAGACAATTATTATTGTCACATTTACCATAATTTATTTTGTTGACTGGTGTATTTATTTTGTGAACGTATCTTGGTGCTGCTGACTTTCTATATTTTTTGTAACATAATGCACTTTAGATATACATATTGATTACATTGATAACTGACATAAAATGTTCCTATTTTGTGGTTGATTTCAATGAATGCCTACATACAATTGTTCAGACTGATTTCCCTTTGTGCATGTATAATAGCAGTATTTTAAAATTTGTAAAGAATGTCTAATAAAATATAATCTAATTAAATCACGACTCAGAAGGAAAAATGTGTTCTTTAGGAATTCGCAGAGCAGGAACAATTTTTTTATTTACTACATTTGAAAATTGTTTTAAATGCAGCATGTTTACATTGGTCTAAACTCCCACATTTTTGCATTAGCTTTTACTTTAAAATCACTCAGAACGTGTTTTTGTTCCAGTGTTCTATTTCAAGTTAGTGCTCGTGTGTGAGGGGGGCAAACCCCATTTCCTGAGGGAATGTGCAAAGGGAAGAAAAACTGCAAACTGCACTGGGGGACACCTCCCAAGGTGCTCTTGCATTGCTGGAATAAATTTTCCCCTCTCCTGTCACAAAGATGCCTCACACAGCTCTGTTTCCAAAACCAACTGCATTATTCCTGCTTCTGCCTCGTCTCCATGGATGAGACCAGCTAAGAGAGAGACCCCCTTCAAGGCTTCGTGTCCACTGGCTGAAAAAAAAACACCAGAAAAAAAATCCCAGTCTGTCACTTTTTCTTGCTTCTTATCCCTCTCGCATGCAAATCACAGCAGCTGCTGAGGGGGCAACCTGAATGAAGGGGATTGTTTCACAGAGATATCTGAACTTTGCAAAGTCCAACTGAATTTCCTCTGTCCCACTCCTTTAACACCAGCAACATCAGAAAAATGCAAGCATGGAAAAATAAATTACAAATCCTGGGAATTTTAAGATAGTTCTTGTAATTGTTGCTCTGTTCTGTAACTTTTTTTTTTATTCTTTTTCCTTTTTTTAAAGTGCCATCTTTTTCCATTGCCAAAGTACAGCCATCATGTAATACAAACCAGATGTATCTCTGATCCCTACCCAATCTTGCAGAAAACTACCTCCAAGAAAATACTAAAAGTAGGAAAGCTTGAGAAAAAATTACCCATCCTTCCCAATCTACTTCTCTGAAGTGTGAAATTCAACGCTTCATTATGTCCAGTTAATTACAACAGCCACTAAGCACATGCATGTTTTCTCTTCAGATGAAAAATATTATACATGATGAAGCATAGCACTAAGGAAAAAAGGCAGGGTTTCTGCACATTTTCGACTTGGCCTCCTTGCACATCCTGCCTATTTATAGTATCCAGCTAATGCTTGGATTTATACAACTGAAGTTAACTGCAATATATTCAGAAGACAATTTTGTATCTCAGGATCACCAGCATATCCCCGCTGGAACTAAAACTGAAAGCTCTGGTGTGCAGAGGAAATTTATCTCCATCAGAAAGGATGAGCCTCTGCAGACAGGGGCCCAAAGAGCCTAAACTAAACCAAAAACCCAAGTGCTTAACCTTGGCTCCACACAACTGGCCAAGAAGGACTCAAGAATCAGGATTTATCCTGGTATTTTCTGATGTCCATGACACCAAATGCTGGAGGAGAAAAGAAATGATGCTCGAACTTCAATATTTCATGTTTTACTGTATAACCTCTAGGAAGGCTGCAGTCTTGCATTCCTGTCCTTTCAGCTCTATTCCTCTTGCTCTCCCTGTTCCCAGCTAATCCCACCTCACCCACAGCATCTTCCCTCACCAGTTTCTTGTCTCAGCCAGTCCTTTCTCCACATCCTGCCTCACAGCCACTGATCTTGTTTCTCTAAGCCCTTCATCCCAACTTTTCCACTGGTGGGCTGTGCTCTCCCCTCAGCATCCCCACCAGCTTCCTTCTGCTCTCTGTCCATCTCCCAGAAGGAAGAGCAGCCAGAACAGAGTGGGGCAGCTTCCTCCTCACTTTGCTTTACACCACCCTATCCCAGTGCCTTTTCCCAAGCTTCTGGCTAAGCAGGAGCTGTGGGGAAAATTGTCCTTTGCCTTCATTGTCTCTGGGCATGAGCCTGCTCAGATGGCAGGGTCTGCACTCCTGGAAAGTGGTGGGATGTGCACAGAAAGTCCACTCATGCACAGGAGCTGAACCATAGCCAAGGCTTTTAATGATAAAGGAGATTCCATTAAATTAGTGTGATTTTTTGGAGGGTTACAACATGCCCAGGTGTTCCTCAAGGTGATGAAAGAGCATTCACAATGCAGAGGATGCCCTTCCAAATTTCCATTTTTTCCTCTGTGAGCCATAGAGGTACTAGGGCTCCTCAGAAAATATTCCAGAAGATTTTTACTATGGGCAATACAGTTGGTTTTCCTTGGTTTACATTTAGACACGGTACGACTACTTTGACTGAAATCTTCTGAAAGGCAGTTTACAAGGGTTCAGCTTGAGAGGTTAAATGAGAGTCAGAATTACAAAGAAATGAGGCCAGAGTGTCACACCAGGAGATGGTGGCCTCCCTCCTGGAGTGCCCTGAGCAGCAGTCCTGCCTCCCAGATCCAGCCAGCACAGTCAGAAACTTTGTTCCTGCCCAAGACCTCCGAGGGGAGCACAGATTTGGCACCCCACGGCCGCTCTGGTTTTGCAGCAGTCACCGTGTTTACTACAGAACTAAAAAGTGGTTAAGAGACATCAAATGATGACAGCTCTTCCCAGCAGCTCCCCTGTGCTGGACCTCCATCACAGACCTTTCCAGGCTCCGTGCACTTGGCACGGGGAGCTCATCCAACAGCAGAGTTCCTCTCACAGAGTTTGTTTCGTGGTCCTTTGTAAACACAGGCATTTATCTGGCCTTTGAGACCCACAAGAAACAACCAGTGCAGTTTATGCCTGTCTTCTGGAATGGCTCTTCGCTCTCAAGGAAGGCATTTCAGGCGCAGGAACTGCTTGGCTCAGTTTGAAGCATTCCCCACCCCAACCTGTGGACAGCACTATCCCAACACAATGCAGCCACAGTGCAGGGATCATGCGTGTTCACTTAGGAGTAAGTGCCCTTGATCTGCTGAGCCACCACAGAGAACTTGGCTTTCTTGCAGTAATTCAGAAAGTAGGGGAATGCAGGCTGTATTTAGTTACAGCCTTTGAGAGTTTGAAACATTTTGTTATTTGGTCATAATTTACTGCAGAGAAAAAGTGCTATGATAGTTTCTGTGGAGTCTTGAGGGGCTTTATTTATTTACAAAAGAGATACTACTAGAGGCAGCACAAGCTACCTTTTAAGCACCACAACACGATACCTCCCAAAATAAAATGGGAACCATCAGCATGAGGAGTTGGGTCACATGAGCAGCAAAGTCATTAAAAAGTACATTTTGTCCTTTACTGAAACCACCACCGGTCTCTGCTAATAGATTCAAGAACAAAGCAGGGCAAGAGGCATATGCATTCATCCCCAATTTTAATGGGGAGAGCACTGGGACTCCTTGGCAAAGTAATTTCATTGCTTTATCCTAATTATTCTTCAAAATGGAGCCAGATTTGCCCACTTTTCTGGAGGTCTGTGAGCTGTGTGGAAAGCTTGGGGCAGAAATGTAAAAGCATTGATGTGTAGAGTGCCCTCCTCCCCCTCACTGGATTGGTTGGTTGGATGGCTAGTTGATTTTGGTCGTGGTAATTTTGTTTTGCTTTGGTTGGTTTTGGTTTTGATTTGGTTTGTTTGGTTTGGTTTGATTTAGTTTGGTTTGGTTTAGTTGGATTTTTTTCCTGTGGTTGCTTATCCCAGTCTTTTAACCAGGATATGAACACAGGCATCAGGTAGTAAGTGATGGGTTTCATATTCACCCAGATAAACGTGACAATGCTTAAAGACATTTTCTCATGGCCCATCCATCCCCCAGGATGCCCCTCTGGACACTGACTTCATTGGAAGCTATGCACACAGCTTCCCACACAGTTCTCTGAATACATACCCCCTCGAGTCCACTTTTTTAATTGGTTTCCTGGATGGTTCTCCTCACAAATAATTTTTTCCTGCAGTTAATGTTCACTAATTTGCTGTGGAAAATGTCTATGATCTAACCTTCTCCATGCCTTTCTTTCCAGATGTGTGAGTGATCCAAAAGAGTGGTTTGCACTGCATATGACGTGGACCATCCTTTTCCAACAGCTGGATTCTGCTCTCTGACAGGGCAGGTGAGCATCCTCTGCATGTTCATGGGCTCACTTCTGTGCTGAAGTACAGGCTTGGACTCCAGAGAGCATGTTTGAGGCCACTCTGCATATTGTGGACCAAGTTCTCTTAAGAAAAACTTCTGAAAACTTGAAGGGATTTTTTTTCTCCAGTGGAACTTCCAGGAAATCCCTACCTATTCACTAAGGAAGATCCTTATGTATTGGAACCACCTTTCTTGCCATGGCCGTGCATGTACAAGCATGTTAGAGGCAGAAGGGATTTGTGTGGAGGATTACTGTTGTTAGAAATACATTTTACAGGGTCTGGGTCACTCAAGCAGAACACAAGGGCACAACAAAAGGCAAAAGAATCTCATCTTGTCACCTGAGTTTTCCCTTGTGTATCCATTTTCCCCATTTTGTCGCTGCACTGGAGAGTGAAGATCTACTCTGATCCAGCTCGTTTTCACCCTGGTAGACACTTCACCTGTTTTCATAAACTTGTTCTTGCCCTGTCTCACCCTTTATTAGCTGAAAGGCCATGGAAACACACAAGCATTGGGTGCAGCTAAACTCTGATCTGAACAAGATCAAACCTTTTCCCAGTAAAAGTGTCTGTGTAACATTCTGTCAGAGGTTCAGGTTAGCAATCAGATCAGCCCCCCTCTGTGAAATGAGAACTTCCCCGTGGCTCCTCTCATCCAGGCCAGGAAGCACAGGGGCGGTGGCCCATCCACGTGAGAACTGGCCTTTAGTAGCCAATTCTTTCAGCCAGGCTTTTAGGCCAGTCTCCTTTTGGAATTCTGAGACAAAACAGGGAAGATTTAGGGCTTTGCTGTACCCACTATAAAATATCTACAGTTTTCAATGCCAGCAGGCAAGAAGTGTCTGTAAATAGATTCTTTTCCTTTCTACCTTTAGCATCACTCCAGTTCCTGTTCCAATAACAACCAGGAGAGATTTACCAGGAAAGCATATAGGCTTAATAAATTTTTCGTAAGATAAAATGGGTTTATCATGCTTTTGGGGATAATGATGAATCTTCTTCTTACTGTGTAGCAATGACATTCCATTCACACACACGAAATCACCAGAGATGAAGGACAAACCTCCTTGTAACTCCCCAAATATCCTGAGAAATGCACCTTGGGTTAGCAGGCTTGCTGCACAGCCTCGGGCAGTTTGAGCCTTAACCTACCAATATGAATCCCACATCACTCCTTACCCATAAACAAGCAAGCACTGCACGATCTCCTGGACCTCAGAAGGGTTTCTCACACGCACAGGTGCTCAGTCTTGAGAGCCCTGATCACAGGGAGGCTCCGGTGTTTGTTGGATGCAGAACCTGCCGGGCACTCACAGCAAAACCATGGCAGTGCAGTGCAGACTCTGCAGAGAAGGGGGGAAGAAGAAGGCAAGAGCAGGGGCAGAGGCTGGGAGGATGTGTGGGCTCGTCTCCTGGGACAACCAGGACAGAGTTACTCACAGCCACGTGGAGGATACACAGTTCAGGAATTGGCATCAGTATAAAAAACTCGACAAAAGTTTGGGATTTTTGAGTGTGAAAGATACAGAGAAGCTGATCTTCAAAAGGCCCCTTCTCAAGCAGCCTGGATGTTGTGCAATGGCTACAGGAAGTTCCTTACAGGACAGAGTAGATTTGTTTATATCTGAAACATCAGATCATGAAATAAGATACGGAAAATGATATCCACATTAATGAAATGCAGCTGACATCCACTGATTTTGAATTTTATTTTTGTATTGTACTTACTCTTACATCAGGACTCCATAGGGCTAAGCAGATCCAGAACTCTCAACTTCTCTCAGTTTTAGAGGCTCATTATTGGCACAAGCATGAAAACTTCAAATAAATATATCACAATCACTATGACTGCATTTGAGTTGCTCAGATGATGATAAGATGACGTGGGGTAAATACTTGAAGTTAAGAGCAGCTCTAACAACAGTTGATTCGTCACTTATATTTAATCCATTTAAGAGATGCTTTTATCAGACAAGGATCAACCCACTGGGACCATTAATAGTTACACTTATAAAAAAAGCCAGCAGACCAACAGAGACAGACGTAGCAGTCTTACGGTCAAAAATCACCAGTAAATTTAGAACACACTCACATGAACATTTTGCTGTGCATGTTATTATTTAAACAGCATTGTAGTAAGAGCATATGCATGCATAATCAAAACCATGCCCAAGGATCTAATGAAAATAAAGGGAACAAAAGAGCTCAGGAGAATGCCTGGCTCATCCTTGGTGATTTTAGCAGATGAGGAGGAAAGGGAGCACAATGGCAAGTTGCCTGAAAGAGCAATGGTCTGATTTGTCAGAGCCTAGGTGGGATTACATGGAACAATCTGCAGTGGAACATACAGTGTCTGTTAGGTACAGAGAAAGGAATGCTGCTCTGGGTGCACTATAAACACCCTGCAGAGCTTTTGTTGATGTTAGCAGGAGCTATCCCCGGGCCCAGCAGACGGCCCCGGGCGCTGCTGGATGTGCTCACCCCTCAGCGGCTGCCTCCTGAGTGGGGGGAGGCTCACAGAGACACAGAGTCACAGAATCACAGAGACACAGAACCAGAGAACCACAGAGACACAGAGGCACAGAACCTCAGTCACAGAGTCACAGAGACACAGTCACACAGGGACACAGAGTCACAGAGACACAGAACCAGAAAACCACAGAGTCACGGAACCACAGAGACACAGAACCACAGTCACAGAGTCACTGAGACACAGAGTCACAGAGACGCTGGAAGGGTGTCACAGTCACAGAACCACAGAGTCACACAATCAGAGACACAGAGTCACAGAACAACAGAACCACAGAGACACAGAGTCACAGAACCGCAGAGACACGGAGTCACAGAGTCACGGAATCACAGAATCACAGAGTCACAAAACCACATATTCATGGAATCCCAGAATCACAGATTCCCAGAACCGCAGAATTCCAGAATCATCAGAGAATCACAGTCACAGAACCACAGAACCAATCCCAGAATCACAGGACCTCAGAGCCACAGAATGACAGAATATCCTGAGCTGGAAGGGTGGAGCCATAAGGGTCACCGAGCCCAGCTCCTGGCCCTGCAGAGCACCATCCCCAAGAGTCACACCCTGTTCCTGAGAACATTGTCCTCTGTTCAGGCTTAGTGCTGTGACCATTCCCTGGGGAAGCTCATCTCAGGACAGGCTTTCATCCATCTCAAAAAAAAATATCAGTAGTTAGTCCAGAAGCCAGATGTTGATCTCACATTGGATTCTCAGACCTCATCCCTCATTTCACCAATATTTACCCTTCTGCCACTAGACAGGACTATCAAGAATGAGGAAGGTCACAGCAGATGAGACACATAAGCTATGCCCAAGCAAAACTGCACTCTGCAGGCATCTCCAAGCTGGGAAATTTATGTGTAAATTCCCCCTGATACAGTAGACAGTAAATTCATTTGTGAGGATCTTCCTTAAACACCCAGATTTCTGTTTTTTTGATACCATTGTGGGGCATGGACATGCAGGGCAAGGGAGGCTCTTGGGCAATATTCAAGGGCCCTTAGTCATGCAAACTTTCTCTTGGGTTCACTGGTAGTATTGCCTCCATAAAAACACCCCCAAGGACCCCTCTGATCCTGACAGCATTTGATTAATTTTCAACACCATTTCTCTTCCAGCCTACGGTGATCTGTCTTTTCTTTGCCTTCAGAGGTGTCTCAGTCTTAGCCTCTGATGCCCTCCCCTTTCATCCCCATCCTCCAGGGCTGTCCCATCAGCCCTCTGTAGAGTACAGATTTATAAGCTGTACATATAAGGTGAGCAGGCTTATAACTTCAGAGCTTCTGGCACAAGGTACAAAGTAAGAGCAACAAAAACACTGACATATGCAGCTGTTTCTTTAAATAAGGGAAGGCCAAGCAAGGTGACTGCTGCCAGCCAAGTCTGAATGTATAAAGAGAACCACTTCCAGAAAGAGGGCTCACAAAGTTCTTGAAAGTGGGACCACCTCAGAGATGAAGTTAGTCCCTTCCCCTCCCCCAGTCTTTGCTGACCTGCTTCAAACTTCAGCAAATCAGATTTTCCAAGCCTCTCACCCCCTCCCTCCCCTTGAGCAGTCTGATTTTTCTATGTGAACATTTTGGCAGATCTGAGAACAGTTTTACTCATTCATTTAATAGTCACAAATAATGGTTCTGTTTCACCAGTTAATTATTTCACCAGTCTCACAGATGCATGCCTTTCCTTCATGTTCAGTGGGGAGGAATCCAGTGCCCACACAAGCAACAATAACAATCTGATTAAAAGACTTCTGCATTCTGATTTCTTCCCTTCAATGCACTTTGCTCTGTGGATGTTTAANATTAGCCCAGTTTTCTAGAGGGACACAGCATGAAGGACATAAATGAAGAGAACCACTGGAGGTCACTGTGACAGAAAAGGAGAATGAGTCTGATGAAAGCAGGACCTCCAGTGCACCAGCCAGTTCGAGGTGGTGGTGGTGGCTGCGGGGCTGAAAAGGTGAGAGAAGAGACTGTATCTTCAGTCTGACTTTACTGGAATTTGGAGCCACTGGCTGCAGAAGCAAGGCAGGAGATGAGGCTTGTATCCACATCAAAAGCTTGACTNAGGGAGGAAAGGAAGCACTGTGGGGGCAAGGGGGACAAGCAAGAAACATCACACCTTTCAAATGTAGGGGGTCATTTTCTGCTTTTTCCACCCTTCCCCCGGCCAGCTGTTAAATCCCATGTTTCTCCAGCCATGCCTGCTGCCTCTGCGACAGAGGAATGCACAGCAATCATCACTTGCAATGGCTGAAATCACTTGGCAGGACCCACAGGAGAAGAGGTTTGCAAGTTCATTTGGAATAAGAGCCCAAAAACCTATACAAGCTTGCTTTTTTATTCCCTTTAGAAGTCCCCCCTCTTTACCTTGCAGCTTTTTTCCCATCCCATAGACCCTCTCTCAGTTTTTGATGTGCCTTTAATACATCCTGTTGCCCTCCACAAGTTTCTGGTGACTTCTTATTCAGCTCAGAATACCTTACAAAAGAAGAAGGAAAGTGAAATATCTGCTGTCAAATAAAAGAACAAAAATTAAGCTGCAAATGCTGCGTCTTGTGAACTATGTCCTTTCAAGGGCAGCTTTCCTTTCTGCCTTGTTTTTTGGGTCTGTCTGCATGTATTTTTGACTCATAACTATGCATACATGCACATGCACGTACGAGTGTGTGTGGGAGTGAGAGCCAGGGAGCACATAAAGGGTATTTGGGGATTCTTTGGTTTTGGACTC
>WAAG01045197.1:12240-36636 GCA_013390105.1 Tichodroma muraria
AAAATTGTTTTCCTATCCAAAGAAAAAATTTCAAGTTCTCAGAATTTTATGGGCTTGAAAAACTCCCTTATATAATCAAAGCCAAATCAGACATATGAAAATATATATTTTTAACTGCAAAGAAGTACCCTAATGTTGGCATTTTCATTCTTTGAAAAATAACTTAAAAGCAAAGAAAACCAACAATATAAAAAGGCCATCACTCACGCATGTGCATAGACACAAGAAACCCTCTGGAATGTTGCAAAAAATAATTTTTATTTCAAACCATTCCTGGGCACAAAGTTAAAAAAACAACAACAACAACAACAAAAATAACAAAACAAAATAAACTTTTGTTTGCTTTTTCTTGACTAAAGTTTGCTAAATAACATATAAAAATAATTGGAAAAAAACTAGTGTCCAAATTAAGATAACTTTTGCAATAACTAGCTAGCCCAGAATACCAGGTAACACATGTAAGGGTTTGTCTGAAAGATAAGAGTATTCCTGGATCAATCTAAAGAGGAATGCCAGGTAAGTTATGGGAGAGAGGGGAAAAGGGAGAGAGCACAACCATACATATTGCTGATATGGTGGGGGAAATGACAGAAAATTATTTAAAGAATTTCAGTAACTTGTAGCAGTTAGAAATACCATTGACTCACACAGTGGGAAGAAAGATAGATACAGTGGGAGGATAAAGAAAAGAAAATGGGAAGGGTAGCAGATACTTTCTTAGGAAGGTAATGGAAAGGAGAAGAAAATTCACCATATTAAGCATTTAAAAGTTAAGAACATGATCCCAAATACACTGGTTTTAAAGTCAGTGTTTTACTTAGCATTTTGTTATAGTCATATTCCAATACTTTAAGTAAGTAAATAAAAATAAATAAATAAATAAATCTAGNACTAAAACAGCTGAAGTGGAAGCAACAGTTAGTAAGTAACTATTAATTGTATTTACTTAGAGAAACAGAACCTCTGTGTATATAATACTACAAATAAATTTGTGTAATAGCACAACAATTAGTAGGGCTTAAAATCTTACCATCCACTGATCCAACAATCACTGCTCCATCTTCATATACAATACAAATCTTCTGTCCATCAGCATTCCAGCTCATGCTTCGAACCACTGATTTATTTCTGTTGTTAATCATCTCTTCATACCAAGAACCTATTAGAAGTGAAAGAAAAACTGAGTTACACTTGTGATTTGATAAATCTCTAGAGGACTCAAGGTCCATGCTAGTCACTGAACTGCCCTTTCAGTAGAAGCCTAGCAAGACTACAGTACAGTGTCCCCAGAAGCCACAGTTACTGTGAAACTCAGTATTCATGAGCTGCTCATTTCCAAAGTGAACGGTGACAAATGAGGACTCAGAAAGGAGAGCCAAAGTCCAAGAGGGGCCCTACAGAAAGAGCTCTGTGCTTAAGTAATTTCAGAACTGACAATACAATAGGAAACATAAACAGAGGGAACAATTGGCTTTACTATGAACAGGTAATAAGTAATTTACTGATTATTTTCTGAAACTAAGAGATTATTTATGTGACAGTCGCCACCATGTATCAGTCAGAAAGACTTTTATTCTCTACTCCTGAAATGAGAAGAGCTAAGATTTTATTTGTTTCCATTTTCCATTAAACTAAAATTCCCAAGAGAATAGGAAAATCTTTTATTTTCTTTTTCTTTCCAACACGTGTTGGAAAGTGACTGTGAGGTTTGCTGGCTTTCAAATGAATTCCAGTGAACCACAGTGTATGTGTGTGTGAAAGGGTCAAGAGCAATAAAAGATAATTATAGTCGTACACTGGTTAGTTGTATTGGTTCACTACCTAAAACATTTCTAAAGGTTGTTTTTATGAGAGTATTAAATTGATGCTTTATGCAGTGTTGATAAGTTCTTGTAGTCTACTAACATGTTTGTGCTCACTGCACAATACATTTTCCATATTGTATTCCAAGCAACAGAGATAAAAAATTTAGAGCAATTTGTAAAGCACACGGCTAAGTACTGGTATCTTCTACAGCAGCTCTGTAGGACAAATGCCTTGTCACGTGTGAATACGCTATAAAAAATATAGACAAGTATTACTTGTTTCAATAAAACTTGAAAATAATTTTAAAACTATTTTGAGCTATATAATCTGCAAAATAAAAACTCCAAAAAACAATTGTAAAAACTGCAGGTGAGGAAAAAAATATTTCTCATGACACAGAATATTATCCCATCTCAAATTTATCCTGCAGAATACCTCTGTACAGCATCCACACAATGATGAGGCCATTTTGATCACTGGTAGTCAATTTTTGATACTGTTCATTCCATGTGACAACTTGCACAAAACCTAGAAAGTGATAAAAAGCTTTTTACTGGTGTTAGTTCAGTAGTTAATAAAAGATACAACACACAACTTAATCAACCCGGAGCTTTTCAGAAATGTGCATTGCTGACTTTGATTTAGTTGTAAGCTACTTTCTGTGTTACTTATTTCCTCTTTCCAAATTCTGCTCAAGAGCTCCTTTTGCTTCTGTACTCGCCCACTGAAGTAACATTCTCTCCAAATCCTGCTCAATGTTGATTCCACACCCAAAACCCAAATCACGGTTTTGCTGTTTCTGACCACCTCTGACACCCTAGGACACTGACAAAACTTTACTGTTGTAGGAAGTTTGGGGTTTTTCTTCCTCTTAGTAGTCTGATCCTCATTATTGCTGCACTTTTAAAACATAATCTTCCTCACAATTACCCAGAAGAGCACTCTACACACAAATCCTTCAGACCCTCAAGCTTAATATGGGATCCCACTCATAAATATTTGAAACATCTTTGAACTTTTATCAGTTCCATACTGTAGATCAACTTATATCACACCTTTTCCTGTCCTCACTGCTGGGTAACCATTTTCTCTGTATCCTTTCCATTTTCAGTGTTTCAGTCATGAACTTTATCAACAGATGCAATCAAAGATATTCTGAATGTCAGGAATTTTTAAGGTAATAGTAATCTATTTCAGAATTGAAGACATCCACCCAAAGTATCCACTAAATCACTTCCTCACAATTAACATGTTCCAATCCTATTTAATTAAGCCCTTAAAATAACTTGACTGTTGGCAGATTTCAACTGCAAGTCCTCATAAAAAAGTCCACTTCTTCAAAAGTCCACTTCTTCAAATAATGCAAGGATTTTAGCATCCTCTTCATATCCCATTGTCCATGGGTGATTACCATTCAACATTTCTCATGTGAGAATTTAAGTCCTCCCTGATTTTGCTGCATTCAATTTTTACTTTCACACATTATCCTTCTCCAACTTGCTTTCTAACTTCTCTAAACTTTGTACATACCCTGCAGTCTGTGCATATACACATTCTATAATGTGTCAATAAAGGGAAAAATTATGATATATTAAACACAGAAATCAGGTTTACTGAACCAATTTTCATTTCTTCAGAAGAAAATGGAAAGCTACTGTAACACATAAGCAAATCTCACAAACATTAAAAAGAAAACCTAAACAGCCTTATCCAAGATAACATGGTAAAAATATACAGCCAAGCTGTTACATACCATACTGAATACTCACAACCTTTATTTCAGATTTACAATAAAAAGTTATACCAAACCTACTTTATCAACTTCACAAAATCTTGTATTTCTATTCTAACTAAAAGTAGACCAAATGCCCAAATACACTTACCACTATGACCTTCAAGAGTCTGAGTCACAGAAATGTTGTTAGGAGCTGCTAGTCCCTTTATCTTTGCTTCATCTAAAAAATAACAAAATTCACTATGAAAATAAACCAGACAAAAAAAAAAAAAANAAAAAAAAAAAAACCACCTCAACAACAGCTATGGTTATCACATTTTGTTACATTCAGGAAAAAAAGTTTAAGAACTTTTGAAAATGGATTTTACTTTTCCTGGAACATATTAATTTAAAAGAAAATACACAGCTTTCTCCCTAAAATAATTAAGATGGTAGAAAACATTCAAATAAAATCAAGAAATAATAAAGTAAAGTAATTTCAAAATAAAGAGGAAGCCTACACAAAAAGAATTAATTATATGCCCTGAGAAATAAAGGAAGCAACACTGAAGAAAACTTTAGCAGTTATAACAGGCAGACAAATTACTTGTGTGCCAAATAAGACCAGCTGGAGAAAAACTGTATTCATAAGACAGTGACAAAAAAATTTGATGTTAGAAGAAATACATAAATAGCTATGTACAGATTTAAAACATACGCAATATTGTCAAGTAACTCGGGGAAGAAGTTATGCCTTCTTAAGCGTGGTGGGTTTTGTTCTTAAAATAAAAATTTAAAAAACAAACAAAAACAAACCCACCCCCCATCCCACCCCCCCATTTACCTGTCTGTGTTTCTAATTTTAGAACTTTCAGTAATCCATCCTCTCCACCACATGCTATGAAACCTTGGGTCTTATTCCAGGAAATACATTTTAATCGAATATTACCCGGAATTGCAATCTGAAAAAGAAGTATTTGGTATCTCTACACAGTTGCAATAAACAAGTTTTATTTTACATAGTCTATGTGAACACCTCAGAGACACCTACAATAGCACAAGAGATAAATTTATTTCTATTAACGGATCTGTACATGCAAAAGAAGAGAGAAGACAACTGTAAGCATTAGTGAAACTGTGCGGTGCACCCCCAAGCTATTGAACTCATGCAGTAAATAGTAACAACAGGACACCTTCAAAGGTGTGCTGAGCAACAAAAACAGGTGACAGGGGTCACACAGTGCACAGGGCTTCGGCCTCCAGCAGAAAAGCCGCGTCCAAAGCCTATCGGGGGAAAAACTGCAGAGCTGCTGGAGCAGCGGGAGTCCAAAGCCGCAAGCCAGGCCGAGGGAACTGGCGGGACAGAGGCGGGCAGCGCTCCGCAGTGCCGCACCATGTCCGGCCGCCTCGCAGCGGCCGCAGGCGACGGGAGGGACCCGAGGGTCCCCTCAGCCCCCGCGGGCTCCGCGCTCCCCATCCCCGGGACTCCCCAGGGCAGCTCCCCGTGCCCGAGAGCAGCCTGCCCGCCGCCGCCCCGCGCGTCCCCAGCAGCACCTTCTTGCACAGGTAGACGAACATCCCGGCGGAGCGCAGGGAGCAGCCCGGGCCGGCCCCCACGGCAGCGCGGCCAGCCCGGCCCCGCGTCCCCCTGGCAACCGCCGGCGGAAATGGCGCCGCTTCCGGGGCAGCGGCCGGGCGCCATTAGCGGCTGGGGCCGCCCCGGCAGCCCCGGGGCTGGGCCGTGAGGGCATCTCCCGGCCCGGGCCGGCTGCGGGCTGCCCGGCCGGGAGTGGGAGTGCTCAGCTTGGTTTGAAGGCACTGCCAGTTCGTTAATAAAGGTCACTCTGTTTTTACACGAAGAAAAATCCCAAAGTTTGTGAACCCCGGGCTGTCTGCGCACGGTGTTTGTAACTTAAATCAATGTAGAATTATAGAATGGTTTGGACTGGCAGGGACCTTAAAGACCATCTAGATCTCATCCCCCTGCCGTGGGCATGGACACCTTCCACTAGACCAGGCTGCTCAAAGCCCCGTCCAGCTTGGCTTGGAACACTTCCAAGGATGGGGCATCCACAGTGTGAAAAACAGAGTTCACACTTCAGAACTTTAAAAGTTTAGTAAGGAGGAAAAAGAGACAATGTCCAGTGCTGGGATGTTTATGGCTATAGGCCAGAAACACACCGGTAGACTTAAGAAAGACAGTGTTATCTATATACTGTTACATTACTGAGGTACATACATATTCATGTGTTTCATACATTATTCAAACATTCTTGTGAGCTTTTTGATGTTTCAGAAGCTGTTTTGTTTGTTTTTTTCTTTTTTACACTCTGACTTATCAGTGTGATATCCTCTGGATCAAGTCAATATATTTTATTTCTTCTTGTGTCTCCATCCTGTTGTTCCACATCCTCTGATAAGGATTTAACAAGTCCTTCTCTAATTATTCTCCGATGCTCTGGTTTGTGTCACGGTTATCTTATCTCTTGGAGACGTCAGTCAGCAGATGTGAGGAAACAACATAATTGCTTCACACCATTCTTTCAGTTACATAGAAGCATTTTAACATTTCACGTTTTGCTAAGGCCTACAATATAATGCATTCTTCACACTACTATTTCTATAAGCTGTATGATGCATACTTAAACTGATAGATTGTTATACTAACGAACAGCTAAAAGGAGTTATAAATTGTACTATATCCAAATACTTATGATCAATACCAACTTGGAAGAGCTAACACATAAATGTGAAAGCCAATGTTATATTGCAATCTTTTTAACAACAGCTTCTCTATGCCAGAGCCTCACCACCCTCACAGTAATGAATTTCTTCATAATATATAATCTAAACCTGCCCTCTTTCAGTTTAAAGGCATTCCTAACCAAAAAGGAAGGAGACTTTGAGACCATGAAACAGAGAGCAACTAACAAGCTCTCAGTGATGTTGAGGTATTAGAAAGATAAATTACTTGTTACTAATATTGCCATGTTAAAATTTATGGCTGGACAAGTTTTGATGATCTCAGACCTAGGGGGAAGTTAATAAAGCTTGGGAAGAAGGATGTCACACTGATAATGGACACAAAGAATGCAGAATTTATGGGCCACAAGGCCCACCTTTAGCAGAACTCCCAAGGTAACAAAGAAACTAATAAAGTCAACTCAGCAACTGTGCAGAAAACAGCTACGACTGGGTAAAGGGTAATTCCGGAAGGGGCAGATTGCAACCAATGGACCTAAGAAACCCACCGACCCAAAAGAAAAGAAAGACTGAGCACGTGGACTAATTAGCATGAGAAGCAAGAGAATCATTAACCAGCAGAAGGTAGAATACTAATTAATAAGAGAACTATGTAACTTGTAGCACTATGTTGCTCCAGCAGCCTTTTAGCTGGGGACACTGCAAGGATCTCCTCATCCAGGAGCGGGTAGGAGACTCAAAGATAACCACATGTGAAAAGAGACTGTATAAAGTAAGAAGAGGGGCTGATCCAATATCGTGGAATTGGTATTGTGTAGCAGAATTTTGGAAAGCTCATACATGCTTGACAGTGACAAGTGGAGTTTATGAAGTCATGGTTAAAAATGTTCTTTTTTGGGTAGTAATGTGGAATGGGGCAATCAGTTAAACCTTCTCCTTGTTCTCCATTAGGATGTATTTTGAATCATTGGGACAAGTTTGGTGGACAACTTCTTACAAAGTGGAAGTTAAAGTACTCAATGTACTCAATGGTGGCCAAAATATAAATTCAATGATGATGAAAAGTGTCCAGAAATGGGAACATTAAATTATAGTAACCTGCTACAACTGGTTTTTTTGCAGAAGGTTGGGTAAGTGGGATAAAATCGTGTGTGTGGATTTATTTTTCTCATTGAGAAATGATCATAAACTTAGAAAGAAATGCAGGTTCTTGGTGTCTGATTCAAATGCATTCATAATGGTGGAAGAGAAAAAGAAATTATCGTGTTGCTGTTCTGCTTCTAGTATAGGGAAAAGGTGTCTGAAAGTGGAAAGTGAGGAAGAGGGTGTACAATTGTTGGTTTCTTTGAGAAAGAATCAGGATAGTGATAATTGGGACCAGGAAAGTACTGATGGTGAGACTGAAGGAAGTGATGCATTTAGTCCCATTGCAGGTACAATTTGGGCACACCAAAACTCTGTATATGTACAAGTTCCCTTTTGGAACCAACCACTGATTTGATACATGGGAAGGAGTCTGCCAGGTTGTACTGGGAAATCCAGAAAAATATGAAATTCTGAGTGGTACATGACATAATGTGAATATGACTGGAAAAACTGACCAGATGATGTGGTAGAAGAGAAAGCTTTAATGGATTATCACTAGTCTTTAAATAAAACCCTGAGATTATTACACAGGTACTTGCTGTTTGAAGAACACCAGTCTCAATCAAGTCACCAATATATTCTTTCAAGCGTGGAGATCAAGTCTACTTGAAAACCTGGAAAGATGCTCAACTAGCTGAGAAGGACCTTGTCAGGTACTGCTAACCACACACAGAGCCATGGAATTGAAGGGACTGGACTTACGAATTCATTACACACAGACCAAAGGTATCCTCCAACTTTGTGGTGGTCTTAACAGAAGGACCCCCAAAGCTGAAACTGACTCAGAACTCATGAACTGTATATGGACAGAAATAGAAACTGTGCTGCAATTTTACTGTATTCAGGGAGAAATTTTACTATACTTTTGTGTTTTACTAAGTTTAAAAAGTTTTTATAGGCAATATGCTTTATTTTTGGAACACCACTCAGCACCCAGGCCTGGATGCACAACTTTGAAATAAACAATCAAGCCTCTTTTGAGTGTGTAATTATTGGCTTGTAGCACACAGGATAATAAATCCAGTTTTTCTGAACAACAATATGTTCTATTTTAAACAAATCATTTATATCATCTTGGAATTTTACATGGTGCTCTCAAAGTGAGGCAGGTAATTGCTCAGAGGAATTGAATGTAAATATTATCATTTGTAATACAAAATGAAGTTATGAGTACTAGTGCATGAATCAAAGCCTGCCCAGCTGACAGCTTGCAAGATACATCTGGCCTCCAGGACAATTTTCCACTATCTTATAAAATTTTACATCTCATCTAACAGCTAGCCTTAGTGTAAATAGGACTGATGTCATGCCCTCCCAATTGCCAAGAAATTGTAAAGTCTTGCATTAGATTTACAACTTGTTTATGCTTACCAATTACAGAGGCCAAGGCATACTTCTGGCCCTATAAATGCCTCTATAATACCCATGCCTAAGCAGAGGACATGAAAGTAAGCAAAGTAAAGTGCTGGATATAAAACTCCATGACTTGGAGAAATTAAAAAAATGTGCACGCACAGCACTTTGAGGAAGCAAGTGTAGCATAGCCAGGACATTCCACGCTAACTTTAATTGTACTACAGCAAATTAATACCAGTGCAGGGACACATCACACAATACCAAGCACAGCCAAATCCAGCATTCATTCTTGAACGGTTTATAGTCTCCCTTTTAGCCCTTGCATCTGAAGCTGTGTCCCATGTTCACTTGTGCTATTCAGTGTTATATTCCAGCTTAACATTACTGTGTAGGCATACCTGAAGTCAAACTCCCACGTGCAGTGAATTGAATGTAGCTGAACGTGCTTGAATGCAGTTTGTGCAGGGTGTGAAACAAGTACAGACGTTGTTTAATATGTCCTTGGCAAACCAGTTACCAGATTTAATATTTTGTGTAATTATATTGCAAGGGTCTACAAAATATGTGGGATTTTTCCGTTAAAAAAAAAACATTGTTTTGACTCCTAATTTAATTTCTGAAGTATTTGGATGATTATAAATGTGAAGTGTATAAAATGAATGGATTCCTTGTGTGTTTTATCCTAAAAGCCTGATTGACACAAGTAAAGTGTTGGTAAAGTCTGTGTAATGACAACACGAATGACTGACTAATAACATAAGTAAGTCTTGTAGAATAAAAATATTAAATTAGAGGGTGTCTTTCATTCTTCTACATTTTAAATATTATTAATACTAGAAATTACAGTTCAATCTTTTACTTATATTTACAGTGATGTCTAGGTTTTAAAATCAAATACTTTTTCCAAACATGTGACTTGGGGCAGTGTTCTGTTTATTTCTTCCATTTATGACTCCTTTATCTTTGAAGTTTAGTTTCCTTGGGTTTTTTAAACCCTTTATTTCATAAAACATGTCCTTTAGGTTGAACACAAAATAACTTCCAACATCAATGTGCATATCATATTGTATTTTATTAAAATAAGTTACAAGATCCCAACTTACTTTCCCATTTAATGTCTTGAAAGAAGACATAGGCAACATTTTTTCATTCTGCCTTGCCATTTCAAAGTTTTATAAAATGTGATATACTGTACCCATTCTTTTTTTTTTTCTGTATTTACTTTGAAGTAAGAGAATAAAAAATGTAGTTACTACAGAAAAGCAGTATCTGCAGTACAAACTGAAGCACAGCATGTATGAGAAGCTTCATGGCTATAAAGTGACTGTACACGAAGATCCTCAGGGTCACTGTATTTTCAAGACTCTTGTGTTCCTGAAGTCTTCTTGACATTTGTCGATAATAATACCAGCTGCTGTTTTGTAAGCTGTGCAATGAAATAAAGCTTGCTGAAAACAATAAAAAGGCTTGATTCTGAAAAATTATTTTAAAATAAAGCAAAATGATAGCTCAGACAATCTGCTGTCTGTCCTGATATGCCTGCAGCTTCTCAGACACTTCCTCTAGTGGTCAGTTGTTAAGGGCAATAAAATAGATGCTATAAGGTTTGGTTTATTTACAGTCTTTCCCACTACTGCATTTTCAAAAAGCAGTCTGTTTTCTAGATGAGGTCAATACATGCTTGAAACAGAGATTTCCAAACATATTAGAGCTCTGTCAATATCTGGCATCTTCCCAAATAATCTCAACAACCCTAATTTCTGAGAAAGAGTTTTCCAGATTGTCTTGAAAGGCTGCTAGGGATAGAAATGGCCCATCAAAGAATAACTTTGAAAGAAAGCCTCAGTTCTTTGTAATAAAGTCTATTCCTTACTTAAACCCACAACATTTTCTTGCTTAACATGAGCTCTTGGGGCAGAAAGATTGATCTCTGAAGAACGTGCTACTATTGAGATGACATTACTGGTTTGAATATCTTGGTGTTCAGTTTTAACTCATTAGATTCCCTAGAATTATACATTATGATCCAGGAAAATCAGAGTTCTTCCCCTCACTTTTCCCAGGCAGATAAACTGAACTCCAAGCACACTACAAGAAGAGGGATGTGCAATTAGATCTCATAAAAATAACTTTGAATTTATTCAAAAACTGGGAAAGTCTTGTGTCCTTGGCAGAAGTGTTTATTTGACTTTCAGAAACTTTGGCAAACTGAAAAATTCTTGTATCTATCTAAATGATGAGTTCATGTATAAAACTCACTACTTTGCTCTCCTTTTTTTTTAATCTTAAATAGTCCACTCTTCCTTGATTTTGAAGCCCCCAGGGATCGGGATGATAACCACAGACATAATGCTCCTTTAAATCAATTCCTATTTGAATAAGAGCATCTTTGACAGAAAAAAGCATTCAGTCTCAAAAATTTTCAGCAAAGAAAATCTGCAACAGTCCTTGGTAAATTGTAGCAATGATCAACCACTCTCGCTTCAAAAAATTATGCCTTATGATGTGCCACAGCTTGTCCAACTTCCATTTCCAGTTATTAGTTCCTGCCATGTCATCTGAGGGCATTTATTCCAGCATTCAGGCTTGCTGTGGTACGACAGAGTTCGCCCCTTTCTCTTTGTTTATTGGTTGGGGTTTTTTTTCTCTCCCACATGTTTGTGCAGTGTGGGAGGCTGGAAAATCAGAGTTCTTCCCCTCTGACCACATTTCTCCTCCCAGCAGCAGACATGGTACTGCAGCAAACGAAGCCAGCAAATTCCACCACCAGCCAGCAGGATCTCCTACAGGCACAAGGCTTGCCCAGAGCCTCCAGCCTCAGCACCCTGCCTGGCAGCTCTCTCAAGCTCCTGTATCCCAGGATACTAATAGACTCACACATTTTCAGAGAGAAGAAGGTGCTTGAAAATCACTTGGGACAGTGCCTGCCTATGGGGGTGGGATGCAGAGGAATACCACAGCTAATGGGACTGTTGTCACACTGCCCGTGAAGTTGTCTCTAAAGTCTTGGGACATAGCAGGAGAGCTCAAAACTGAGTTTTTGATGTAACAGTAAAAGCCAGCCAGAAGAATTATGAGTAGAGCAGTACATGATGTTCAACATGGCACATATAATCTAGGGAATGTGGGCATATGCATTTATTTTGTCTGTACCGTGTTGCTCTTCAATGAGATGTGAAAACATAGTGGTGTTTGCAACAACCTATCTTTTCTTCAATAACATTTCTAAAATCACCCTGAAAATACTTTCTCTTTTGAGGGATAGTTCTTCCCTGGTTTATATCAAAACAGCTACCTCTAAAATACTAGGAAAGTGCTGAATGCAGGTGATCATATAAGAAAAAGGATATATTTTGTGGACAGAGCTTCAAGGCGTGAGGTCACTGAGTCCTGGAGGGCAACTATGGCTTCACACTTACAGGACTCTTCAGCTGTTATAAGACTGCTTGTTATGGCTCCTAAGAGAGAAAACAGCATTTAGTATTTTTATTATAATTATTGAACATTTAAATCCCAAGAAAGTGCTTGACCCTATGGAAGGAGTCGAACCCATGCTGTGAGACTGCAGCAAGCACTGCAACACAGGGCAGCTGGGAAGGAAGGGCAGCAGTGAACAGGGGCTGGTGTGTAGCCAGAGACCTGAGTGTCATAGTCCAGGACAGGCAAGAGAGAGCTCAACTCTAACGAAGATGGAAGCAGAGCAGGGTGTTCCTCACCTGCCTACCTGGATCCTCTACACTCTTTAAATTAGACCATTACTGAGGAAAAAAAAAAGAAAAAAGGGCCTGGCTGCAGAGACCAACCAGCCTCCCCATCAACTTTAATTGTGTCGCTCCACAAGTACTCTTGGTTTCTGACATTTGCGATATGCATGCACAGGGAGTATCTTTCTTGATTCAAGAGGATGGACACAAATCCATTCAAATGTCACAAGAATATAAATGGAGGGAATGACATCATTCAAATAGGCCAAGTGAATTTAAAAGCTAGCAGAAAGGCACAGCAATCTAACTGGAGGAGCCAGTTAGTATGACAGAGGAGTAACCAGTCTCTTCAGAAAGAGAAAGCGAACATTGCTTTACTCCACAGTGCTTCCACTGAATCTGTTCTTAAGTCTTGACCTCAGTCTTACAGACTTACAGAGGACCAGCTTCAGCTGTCCTCAAGAATTCCTTTTTCTCCATTATTTGTAAAAAAACAGAAATGATGACAAAGGGTTCAGAGAGACGACAGTTTCACTGTAGTATAATAATGTCAAGCATCAGTAGATGGCTGAGTTCTTAGCTGCATGAAAGGCAATTTAACCTCAACTACTCCTTAAAGTAAATAATTTAAGGCCGCACAACTTTGCTGAAGGCTGAGAACAAATATATCAACAGCTACTGCAGCACAGGTACTGTAGTGAGATCACCATCCACATCTGAGACTGGAATAATAAGCTTCCAAAGGCAAAGCCTTCTTAAAAGAGAGCTTACTACATTTTCAGTAAGTTACCAAGAGGTATTAGCTGTATATAATACCCATCTCTTAATAAATGTTTTTTTACATTACTTGCAAATATTAATAAAATTTCTTTTCTCTAGAGATATAAATGCATAGCTGATCAATGTCAAACAAAGTGTATGAGCATGGTAACAGTAAAACAACAGAAATATTATAGACAAGTACATTTCCCTTTTTTCCTGGACTGTTTTGGCTTCTTTTTTTTTTTTTTTTTTTTTTGTTTATCAGTCATGCCATTAATACTCCCATTTTGCAAGGAAACTGCAAACTCTATGAGGCTGCAGATCTGGCAGTGCAGAAGCTCATTTGTCTTAAAGCCAGTGTTGAAATTGGGCAATAGTGGGATTGATTCCACTGAACCTTTATTTGTTCAGCTCCTCTCCTTGGAATATTCCACTGGCTTTATGGTCAATGTACAAAGAAGAGCTGTTCAAGAGTCAGCTGGAGGAAGGCCAGTTCAAAATATCACACCAACATGGTTGGTGTCCAACCAGCTGCCAGTTAATTTTTTTTGTCTGCATTTAAATTCTCCAATACAGATACAGATCCTCCTTGGATTTTGTCTATTTTAACAAAATTATTTTTCCAACCTACTCTGGCAATTGTCCAAGGGTACTCTGAATTCTTCTACAGTCCTTCTGTGAAATTGAGAGTCTTCCAGTATTTGATATTCAAAATCTGGGGCATTCCTTTTGCCACTGGGATGCCCAATAAGTCACACAAAACACGATAAAGCTGTGTTTTTACACTGCCTTTGTGTTCAAGTCCAGACCAACAAGAAACTATTTTTGCAGTTGGTGTTTGTGTATATCCACCTATTTTATAAGTGTGCTCTTACACAGCGTCTTCAGCCACTTGATGTGATGGCAGGTTATTCCTGCTCTGAACCAGGGCTGGGCTAGGTACCTCTTGAGGTCCCTTCCAACCCAGCTTAACTTTGGATTCTACATCAAACTGTGGAGAGGTTCTGCCAACATTTGATCCCAGTATTGCCCATCTGAAGAGAAAACAGTTGGTGAGTTCATTCTTGCCCCACTCAGCTTGGAGGAGAGGCCAATACAAGGTTTAGCATTGCAGTAGTTCTAACCTGGGTATTGTTCCCCCCGGGACCCCCCAGTCATTCTCCAAATGCTGGTATGCAATGGAGACTCACATCCCAGAGACTGGTGCCCCAGAACTGTGCCTTGCCAACACCCCCCAATTATTCCCATTTCAGGAATGCAGATTATGACCGAGTGTATTTTTAAATACAGTGAGTCCTGAAATGTGTGATTATAGGTAAGAGGCAACATTAAACCTAAACTAGTTTTAAATACAGTAACTGCTATAATTAAACAAGAAGAACCAAACTAGCTCAAAATATTTGTGGAAAGAGGCATAAAAGAATTAAAAGAGATTATACTTCCTGGGAGCTTGTGAGTTGATAGACCATTTCTCAAACAGATTAAAAGTGTTTAACACATTAAAAAAAGGTGCTTCAATAAATAAACATATTCAGAAAAAAAAACAACATTAAGTTATTGCTTGAGCATGTTTTGTCATCTGAATTTAAGATAAAGCCTTCATAGCAGTCACAGGTCTATAATTCACTCACACAGACCCGCTGCCAGTCATGGGTTCCTGGTGCACACACACCAGTTCACACAGGGTGTGCTTTGCAGTTATCCAAAAACAAGAAAACATTTTTTAATGCTTCCCAATAGCAATGTTTCTCCATGCTGGGAGCCTATCCTCTATAAATCTAGCAGGAACTACTGAGATGTGTAATTGATCTCACCTTGGAGCAACAATTGTCTTACTGAGGATTAATACATTAATTAATGCAAGGGATACCTCAGACCTTGCTCCCTCTGACCCAGCAGGGTAACCCCACCAGATGTGAAATGCCACATCAGCTCCAAAGGCACACTAGGAAAGACTCCCTGTACACAATAACTTTACAGTAAGGAGACTGGGAAGGAAAGAAACACTTCGGGAATTGTTACATTTTTACTGTAACACAAAGTCACTGAGAAGCTAAAGAAAGGATCAGCAAGATGAAATTCAGCCTGGAGGGGAGGACATCACCTCAAACTGTCTTGCATGGTGGTACACACATTCCACAGTACTGCAAAGAGTGTGACTAACCCCTCTTAGAGAGGGAAGAGAGCTTTTCTCTCTTCAACAGTTTCTCAGTTCTGGGTTTGCTGAATATTACATAAATTAGGCAAGGCCTTATTTATAAGTTGACAAAGACTGCATGGTGAGTATTTACTAACATTGTTACATAAAAAGTTCTTTGTATCTCTGAATTTTGCTCAAAGTGGGCAAGGCAGAGTGACACAGAACTGTCTTTTAACACCTGAGTGCACGTCAAAGTTCCCCAGACAGATACAAATAAATTAATGTGCTAACAAGAGCTATTGCAATACATGCACTGATCTGGGAAGGGCACAGGTGGAAAGGGATCAGCAGTCTGCTCTTACTTGAGCACGTCTTCCCGTCTGGGTTGAGGGCGTAGCCTTGGTGGCAGCCACAGGTGTAGAACAGGTCATCCCTCACGCAGACCTGCTCGCAGTCGTGCCTGCCAGGCGCGCACACGTCGGCAGCTGAGGGAGGCATTTCAGAGGAGAAGAGTGTTAATCCATATCCAAACTTCAGCCTTTGGAGTTGGTCACAGTGACTCCCGTTCGCAAACGTATCTTCACTTGGATTCAAACCAGGATGTTTTTACTGCGTGTCAGCGTGCTATTAACCGGAGCAGGGTGCACAGAGTGTGTTTTTATCTGGCTATCAACGTCACAAAATTAGTACAAAATTTTGGAATACTGGCAACACTTTTTTGCAGCTGTAACAGATGGCAAAAGGAATGGAACTAGAAGTGATGAAGTTACAAAACAATTATCCAACAGAATTTCAGAGAACAAATATCTTGATTTTAAGAGACTATTTGGCATTACTTCAGCTCTAATTGAGTTGGAGAAGGCACTGTTTTATGGAGTGAAAAGACCATAAACAGAAAAGTATATGTGGCTGCTAAAAAAGATGTGACACCCACTGCCAGTTACAAAGTGGGCACTTTATGTGTGAGGCTGCTGTTTTCTGCCAAATTTAACACGTCAATTCTGAAAGGGCAACCTGAGAAAGAGTTCCTATATTTGGATGTCTTTGCAGTAAGAAGGGCCAGTAAGGCACAAGAAAAAATAAATGATGGAGAAAGAAAGGAAGAGAGGAAAAGAGAGAGAAAGAGTGAAAAAGAGAGAAAGAAAGGAGAAGGGAAAGGAGGAAAAGGAAAAGGAAAAGGAAAAGGAAAAGGAAAAGGAAAAGGAAAAGGAAAAGGAAAAGGAAAAGGAAAAGGAAAAGGAAAAGGAAAAGGAAAAGGAAAAGGAAAAGGAAAAGGAAAAGGAAAAGGAAAAGGAAAAGGAAAAGGAAAAGGAAAAGGAAAAGGAAAAGGAAAAGGAAAAGGAAAAGGAAAAGGAAAAGGAAAAGGAAAAGGAAAAGGAAAAGGAAAAGGAAAAGGAAAAGGAAAAGGAAAAGGAAAAGGAAAAGGAAAAGGAAAAGGAAAAGGAAAAGGAAAAGGAAAAGGAAAAGGAAAAGGAAAAGGAAAAGGAAAAGGAAAAGGAAAAGGAAAAGGAAAAGGAAAAGGAAAAGGAAAAGGAAAAGGAAAAGGAAAAGGAAAAGGAAAAGGAAAAGGAAAAGGAAAAGGAAAAGGAAAAGGAAAAGGAAAAGGAAAAGGAAAAGGAAAAGGAAAAGGAAAAGGAAAAGGAAAAGGAAAAGGAAAAGGAAAAGGAAAAGGAAAAGGAAAAGGAAAAGGAAAAGGAAAAGGAAAAGGAAAAGGAAAAGGAAAAGGAAAAGGAAAAGGAAAAGGAAAAGGAAAAGGAAAAGGAAAAGGAAAAGGAAAAGGAAAAGGAAAAGGAAAAGGAAAAGGAAAAGGAAAAGGAAAAGGAAAAGGAAAAGGAAAAGGAAAAGGAAAAGGAAAAGGAAAAGGAAAAGGAAAAAAAGACCCTCTCCCAGACATAGACTATTTTGCATCATTTTTTGCACATCTTTGTGATATTATTGCCACAAAGAGCTGGATGGCTGGGAAATCATTAGCAGGATACTGCAAAACGAGATTCAAAAGGGAAAAAAAAGCAAGCATGTGAAGAAAATAATTTAAAGATTGAGTATGCAGAAGGAGAATCGGTGCTATGAAATGAGGTTTGGGATTGGACTCCCAAAGGGGAGGCCTAACTGAATTTACATTCCCTCACATGTTTATTGCCTCAGTGTAATGCCAGCTAAGAGCTAATCCTAGGCACCATATTTAGAAAATCAGCTCCTAACCTAGGCAGTTAGAAATACTGAGGCCCTCTGGCTTCACCTCTTTGCTATGTGAGACCTGTGACTTACCTTGAAAGATTTGCCTAGGAACTTCCTGGAACTGGAAGACTAAGTTCAACAGTTTGTCACACAAAATATAGTAAGGAAAGGGATTATAGTGGAAGTGGGGGAAAAAAAAAAGTATTTTCCCTAAATAAATCACAGTGAGGCATCCAAAGAAACTCATAGTGAAGATCAAACCCTAATCAAATAAAGATAATATGGAATAGATATTAATCTGTAGATAATATATACTTACATGCACATCCCTGAGTACCAGCTACATCTATGCTCTTGTTCTCCACAAGAGACCAGCACTGAGAAGGAACATTTCCCTCCATCCTCTAGAGCTCTAAAGCTGAATATTTTTTAAGGTCCAAACACATCCACCAGAAAGAGCAATTACACTCATGGTGATACAGACTGCAATCTCTCTTCCAGCACAGTCCATCATCTCATCTCATCTCATCTCATCTCATCTCATCTCATCTCATCTCATCTCATCTCATCTCATCTCATCTCATCCCATCTCATTCCCTTGTACTGCTTTATTGAAAGGTCCACATCACATATTGGATATGGCAATTCATGCTCCATGGGTGTGAAAATACTGTGAAGTCCTCAAGGAAATGCCAAATGGCATTTTAATCTTAACCAAATACAAGCTTCACACAATTGCAGAAGAGCCAAGGATCTCAAATTACTACTGTACATATGGAAAAACAAAGTTGCCCTGAGTTTTCAGGAGTTGTTCAGAAACTCTGGGATAATTTATCCAAAAAAATAAGATCTATTAGCTGGATTTTTAAAAGCTGCTTGCTTTTAGTGGAACACAATTTTCCCTTAATCAGATTGTACCTGAGCAAGTCTTCTTGTCTGGATTCAGAGTGTATCCTTCGTAGCAGCCACAGTGGTAGGATCCATCATTACTCAGACAGACTTGGGCACAGTCATGCCTTCCAGGTGCACACATGCCCATGGTTGTGGTGAGCCATGGTTTAGGAAAGAATCCTATTAATCCCTCCCAGATACTTCACTGTTTTAAATGGTCATCATTTGCAATTACAGTTTAATTACTATTTAATCAGTGTACTACTACATTATTATATTATGCTGGAGACAAATGAATTCAGTTATTAATTATTTAGTGGAGGAAGCAGATACTGCAAGACATGACTACACCACATCTCATGCAGTTGTCTTTCATTAGCAATTCCAACAGTCCCATACATCCCCAGTAAGGATGAAGCTAAAAACTACATGAGATGAGCAATAACCTGCCCCGTGTCAGACTAAGCAGCTAAACAATATCTATGGAATTCTGTGAAGACCATAAAATGGTAGATAAGTGCCAAACTGCATTTTTTAATCAACAAATTTAAAGAAAAATGTGATGTGATTGTTATTGGAACAAAGGAAAATACTATAGCTGAGTTCTCATTTTAGGGTAACTCACAGAAAACATGTCCATATCTCCATGAGTTTCATATATTCAAGTAGCCTTTAATTCTTACCTGAGCAAGTCTTCTTGTCTGGATTCAAGGTGTAGCCTTCATAGCAGTCACAGACGTAGGAACCGTTGTTACTCACACAGATCTGGTCACACTCGTGCCTCCCAGGTGCACACATGTCCACAGCTTGTTAGGCATGTTAGAGAAACATTGTTAATAACAAGTACTTTGGGATGGAGCACACATTCCCATTTTTTAATATATTTTGATTTGGAATCAGCTCAGAAGTGGCAATATAAATCAAAGGAATTAAAACAAGTGTTAGGAGAAAATATCTACAGTGTCTACATCTAAAGACTGTTTTGGCATCTGGCCTTAATGAATGGACCTGTAGGCACAATAAAAAGGACAGTGATAGAATCAAACTACATCTCACCATTACTTTCAGCTGTTTTATTTATTATTCATTTCTAGAATATTTATTATTGAAAAAGATACAGATGTTTGTTGTTTCAACAGATGCACACAAGTAGCATCTCAAATCCAAGAATAGAGGTTTTGGTTTGTTTTTTTTTCTAGTTGAACTCATTATCCAAAGGAATAATACCTGAGCAGGTTCTTTTATCTGGATTCAGGGTGTATCCTTCATAGCAGTCACAGAGGTGGGATGCCCCGTCACTCACACAGACCTGCTGGCAGCCATGGGTCCCCAGGGCACAGACATTCACAGCTACAAAGGACATTGACAGAGAGGTACTTCAGTCATCCCAGAGGAGAGGAACAGGCATTAATCATTCATGCTTACAGAAGTATAGCTTGCACTGTTTGCTGGATTAGTGGTAGTAAATGTCAGTGCTGTGTTGCTGTCACAAGTTACAGGCCTCCTTTGCACCACTCCGTAGCCAGGAGAGAGAAATCATGAATAGCACTGAAATAATTCATTACCTGAGGTGGCAGGAGAAAAGATGAATTGAGAAGGGTTCAACAAGGAGAGATTCTAAGCATTTAGTAACATTACACTGGAAATGAGAACTCAGCAAAGAAAATATCTTCTTTGTATCCAGTGCCAGGAAGGAAGGAAGGAAGGGAGGAAGTTCAGGGAAGGGAAGGGAAGTTCAGGGAAGGGAAGTTCAGGGAAGGGAAGNCCGATCTAGGAAGGCAGGAAGGAAGGAAGGAAGGAAGGAAGGAAGGAAGGAAGGAAGGAAGGAAGGAAGATTAGAGAGAGAAATGGGAAGACAGGCCTGTTTTTACCTTATTTTACTTAGATTAGTACTTACTAATTAGTATTATTGTGGGTATGGAGTACTGATAAAATCAATCTCCAAAGCAATACTGGTGAGATAAAAAATCAAAAGCAAGAGTGCTTAAACCTCCTCATGTATTTCTGAAAACAAGGCAATTTTGTGGCAACAAAATGGCAATATTTCCCATTTTCTAAACCAAGGAAGATTTAGAAGTCCTCTAAAAAGGTTGATAGTTGTCTGTCTTTACATTTTGAAACACAGAGACAGCACCTTTTCACTGTGCTACACCCTTCATAATAAGAGAATTAATCTCCATGACTTATGAACAAAATCTCTGGGTGATATTTTCAAGAATAAGTGAGAAGCTCAGATTCAAATGGTCATATTTTTGTGGTAAGAAAGTCAAACATCCAGTGACTTGGACAGCTATTCAAGGCTAAGACTTTTCCATCTCTGAGATGGCCTTATGCTGAATAATGTTCTCAATGCATCAAGAACTTGATCTTAGCCAACTATTTTCCCCCTGAACATTAGTTTTCCTGTTTTCAGTTCATCCTACGAACAAATTAATTGCCTTGCCTTGCCAAAGCAAAAGAAAATCCTAATTGCCACTGGTGAGTCCAGATTTCTGACCAAAAAGCATTCTGGAGCTGGAAAGGGACCCACTTTACTACACTGTCTTACAAGACCCTCTTAGATTCATTTGGTTTATAGGAGTCTTTTTAAAGACTGTTTCCTTCACCCTGTTTATTTTCATGAATCCCACAGATTCTGGCAAACCACGCAAGGCGACTCAGAGTTACACTGAAAGTGTACATGTGTGAGCTCTCTGATTTACCCTCAGCCTTGCAGGGGCATAATTTCTATGCTTCAGCACAATCAACAGTAAGTTTATTCTTAAGAACAAGAGATTTTTCTTTGCTGCTATGAAAGGACTTGCTTTGGTGAGAACATAGGTGGACATGAGTGCTATGTTCACAGCACACATACCTGTCCAGCCAGGTGGGCACTTGTGAGGATCTGGTCACATCAGCACAACACGGTGTCGAGCCAAACCTCAAGGCTTTACCTATGCTAATTATTGGGAAAATGTCCTGTCTGCAGATGTTCTTACACATTTATTTCATACCTAAAGAAAGATGTCTATTCACTCTAAATATACTCAAAAGGTATGGTGGTAATTTTTAGTAAGGCTCTGAAATAACAAAGTAACACACTGCCAACCAAGTTCCCAAGGAAGTGGCTGTTTTAATTCTCTTACAATGTTATTTATACCTGATTTTACCTATTATGTGCTGGACATTTATTTTAAAGTAAATTTCCTAGAAATTCACTAGAAAAATCTACTTTGCACAAGTTTTTTAATTGTCAGAAAGTTGCCATTTGATTTTTGTGAGTAGGGCTGTGTCATAGCTATCAGTACCACAAGTATTCAGGTAGTTCTAAATACAACGGATGACCTTTTATCCCTGTAAATGACAATAACAACCCACTCTGGCCTAGCATTGTTAGTGGAGTTCTAGCCTAAACTAAATTCATACCGAATTTTTTGTAAGATCAGCCCTGAAAAAGCGAAGCTAATTCATCCCATCCCACAGTTCCTTGTCTAAATCAAGTTGCACAGAAACAGAGGGAGATGTGAGCCTGGCACACTGGAAAAGCCCAGCAGTGCCTAAGGAGTGAAAGCCTGTCCCGAGATGACCTGCTGCTGCGTTTTGGCACTTTATCCTGCACTAGATTGCTCAAGCCAGTGCGGTGGTTTACCTGCCACACTGAACCTATAGGGAATCCCTTCAGCTCCACAATCCCACCCTCCTGGCTTCCCAGCGAGATCGGAAAAGAAATGAGCAGCCTGCACAGCTCTGGTGGGTACCTTCAGTAATTCAGTAAATATATGCAGTCAAACCTTGTCCAGATTGCTGTGATTTCTCTTTCTCTCTAAATCTGACCAACTCCACAAGGAGGTCCACTTGAATCAGGTCTGTTACCTACACTAAGGTCACTATTCAAAATGAAAGACCATTACTTGGCCTCCACTGAAAAAGAGGGTTAGCTTGTTTGCCCAATGGATGGTAAAGGAAATATTTAAATGTGATACATAACACTTCTGAAAAACTTCTTTCTTAAGGAGTGGAACCGCAGCAGAAGTCAAAAGGAGCCAAGTTACACTACTCTCTTGGACTGATCCCCTTACCACAGAAAGTCTCCCTGAATCTGGATGTCAGCTTTTCGATCACACCATAGGTCTCCACATAGAAGACGTGTTCATCCAGAGGCTCACTGGCCATTATCCTCAGGGACTGCATGTCTGCCCGGTCTACCCCGACCGCGTAGATCTCGATGCCAGCTCTCCGGGCGCTTGCCGCCGCATCTTGAACACGGTCTTGTGGCCGTCCATCTGTCACAACAATGGCCACCTTGGGGATGTTGAAGGTTGCTGGCCGGGTGCCCATTTCCTCGGTGAAGACTTCGTCCATGGCAGTTTGGATGGCAAGGCCGGTCATCGTGCCAGCAGACAAGGGCTCAATGCGAGACACAGCCTCCTTCATAGAGGCTTTGTCAAAGTAGGTCCGGAGGGGAAACTCCACCTTGACGGTGCTCGCGTAGTTCATGACTGCCACGCGCGTTGTTCTTTCACCAACATCCAGGGTATCGATCATTTCTGACAAGAAGATTTTCACTTTCTCAAACTCTTCAGGTCGGACGCTGCGGGAGCTGTCTACGATGAAAACGAGGTCTAGAGGCCGGTTCTTACACGCAGTGTCTGCCAAGAAGGAAGGAAAACGCTTCAGTCATCTCCTACACAGGACAGGAGCTCTCACCCAAGGGCAGTGAGTGCTGTCATGGCAAACTAATCCTGCCAGATAATGTTGGTTGTTTCTTTATGAAGAGGCTTTAAATTATAGTGAGCAATGTATTAGAGAGTCTTAAATATTAATTTCGACAAGTAATAAATAAGTGAATTTTTCTAAGCATTAATAGGTGCACATTTGAGCCCTCAAAATGTCTAACAGTCCTTGAAACAAAGGGTTGTGCTTTTCATGTAACAGCCAGCAAAGAGATGGAGCAGTTATATATAAATGTATTTACTGTTCGTTTTCATAAAGCTTGAATTCCAGTTTTTATAGGATAAAGAAATAAAATGGCAAAACACCTGAGTAGATCACATAGGGAATAGATCCTAATATTTTTTAGGATAGTAACAATATAAACTGCTAATTAAGAATTCTTTTTCATTTGTAAATCACAATCCAAAACACACAAGAAGAAATAGAGGCCAACAAGTTTACACAAAATTACACAAATGATGTTGTAAAAAAGCTTCTTTGGAAATCGTTACTGTTTTAAGGCTTGTAGAACAGAGAGAAAAGTGAAATTACTCATGAAGTAATTTTATATGCAAAAATGAACATTTACACACATACTTCCAAAATTCCTCACTGCCATATAAATCTAGACATAAACAGAAAAGCCATAGCTCAGATCAGAGACAAACATCACTTCTAGGAAGACAAAAACCAATCAAGACAGTGACAGCAGGCAACTGAAATGCCCCCTCCCTGTCCTGATACCACGTCCTGACACTGACAGTAGCATGTACTTAGTTTATACCATCAAGGTTGGATTTGAAGCTGAAAAATAGACAACTCAAAACAAGAGTATTTCTATAAAAGAGACATTCTGGCTCACCAGTGCATTAAATAGCAAAATATGAGGTGGCCAGTTTGAATTCACACCTTGAGGGCTGTTTTGGGAACCTGACACACCTCTCCTGGCTGCTATCAAGTTAACTTTTATTATTCCATTCCAGCTTAAATTTAAAAAAATCTTCACAAGTATATTAAAATTAGAGGTGAAAACAGCACTTTTTTCGCCCAAGGCATTAGAAACCTTTTTTCTCTGATTCAAGTGAAAACAGAGGAAAAATATTAAATTGCACAAATTCCCCTAGGAAACACAGCAGCATAGTTGATTTTGCCTTTGGATGGAGTAATAGACCAGACGAATCTAGGATCTCACCCAGGTGTATTCTGTATAATTCTGTATTCATCCTGTAATTCAGTTTTGCCTTTGGGAAGCTGAGAAAACATGAAGAAATGTTAGCGCATGCATGCGTAGCTTAAGACGTGAA
>WAAG01045198.1:0-31102 GCA_013390105.1 Tichodroma muraria
TTCGTGCAGCATCTTTGTGGTTTATTTCTTAGGTCTTAGAGATGATGGACACAACGTGGGGGTTTTATGTGTTGGGGAAAAAATGACGTATTTTTGTAAAATTACGACCCAGTGGAACTTGTTTTCCTTGGTGTTCTTTTTATCATGGAAAGCCAGACTTCAAAAATGTCAACTAGTAGACATGAAATTTGGACAGCCTATTGCCAACTGTATATGCTAGGGAAGGATGTATTAAGTTTCAAAACATAAATATGTGCCACCTTTATAGTTCTTACAGTTTTGTTGTTGTTGTTTTTTTTGTTTTTTGGTTTTTTATCTTATTCCTTTAAAATGTAGCTGGAAATCCAGGGGAATACTCTGCAGACAAGTCTTGAGGTTCACACTGGATAAAGTTGTGGATTGATGTACTGACTAATATGAACTTTGCAGCAGAAGGGAAGAGATTTGTCTTAGTGTTCAGTAAAATTTATGTTTTAAATAAATTTAAAACTGTTAAATTTTAACAGTTGCTGGACAGTGCTAAAACTTTGCTGGCTGTAGATTACCATTAACTGGTCTGCTGCTCATGTCATTTCCCCTGAGGACAGATGTTTTCCATGCATTGCCTACTCTTTCACTTATGCTTCTAGGCAAAAAAAACCCAGAATCTGAGAGAGTGAATAATTTAAAAGCATTTTAAAATACAGTGGGTACCAAAAAGCAAAAGTTAAAACCTTTCAACTTACTTTAATTTCTGCCTTTCTTGTGTGTTAATCACAGAAACTGAGAACTTCATTTTTCAGGGACCTATAGGAGCTGCAGAACATGTTTTGGGGAGCTCTTAGGTATTTGGAAAGCACCCACATTATAAAGCAGAATTGTATTTTGCAGTACAGAAAGGATATTTTTAAAATTGTCTGCACTCATGTGGACAGGCGCTAAGAAAATGCTGATCTTCAGAGGTGCGGTGACTGTGCGTGGAATTGTGTCCTCCAAGTTTAGTTACTGTATCACAAGATGAGGAACATTTATGGCTGAAAATGTAAACATTCCTGAGGGAAACTCGCTGTTCTCGCTTAGCACAGAACTGATAAGTCATGCAAGATTGTTATGTTGATATTTTTAACATTTTTTCCTTAAGGACCAAAATAATGAGGAGAAGCACGCAGATGGACTTATAGTAAGTTTAAATCTAATCTTTGTCTCCTTTTAATTCTGCAGAACATGTGAGCAGAGACCTGAATTTCCACTCACTTTGCAACATGCTTCTACCTTTCTCTAATTTACTGCTTCCAGTGTCTTGTTAAAATTCCTGTTGAGTCCTTAGCTCCTGAGGTTGGCTAACACCCTTGTCTTTAGAAAATAGAGTGGTCAGTTTTGTATGGAGTGTCTTGAACAGCAGTGTTGTGACTGAACACTTAGATAAAAATCTGCCATGTGAACAGATGAAAGGGAAATTACTGGAATAGAAATAGTTCTGTGTTCCTATCTTTGTGTAGGAAATAGATCTGCTCTCTGTTGTGCTTCAAGTAGTTTGTCTTTTCTTCAGTGCTGCTCCTTTGATGCAGAATTGTGTAATGTCTGTCTAAGCAATGTTTCTTCTTTAATAGAACTTCTGCATCTTTAATGTAACTTCTGTCATTTTTTGTTTTGGTCACACGTGATTTCTCTTTCTTTGTTCTTTTTTTGTCGGTTGAGTACATTTCAGATACTTTTAATAGGAGATTGGTTTCAGTAAAAACTCTAAAAATCCTAATGTGTTTTCATTAGAGCTGACAGTAATTCCCAGGCCTTAGTAGCTTTTCCACTACCAACAGCTTTAGCAGTAGGATTTTCTGGTGTGAACCTTGGGTTGAAGATGCACATGCATATTTTCATTTTGTGCTTAGCATAAATAAGGTGAATTATTGTGTGCCCTGCCGATGTAACATATTTCAGATCTTAGTATGAGGGAGCAGGTTCTGTGATGTCCCCTGAAAAAGAGAAGCTGTGCGGGTAGACACTTTCACAGGCACGCGTGACCTGCACATCTGGTCTGCAACTCAGAAATTTTATAGAGATATTGCAGCTTGAGATAGTCTGAATTTGATTAGCCACTGATCCCATTATCTGTGGGCTGGCTGAGGAAAAGGTGTTTCTGTAAGAATATATTAACTATGGATCAGTGATTGTGAAGTCTAAAATTGCGGTGCTGTGGAGGTCAACATCACCTTGGGCTGAAGGTCAGGATTTCACTTTAAACTTAGGCAAAAATATAGTCATTGTTTGCTGTCATGGAGGGATGAGTCTTGTTTCTGTGTAATTGTTATTCAGGTGTTATTAAACTCAGAGTAGGAGACTTTCAGGTCTGCCTTCATCTGTTTCTAGCCATGAAGGCACCCCTGAAAATATCCAACAAGAAACTCCAGTTCATGTTGCAGTGTGGAGAATTGTTTAAGGATGAGGTTACAATCCTGAATACAAAATCAGAGTTACTTTTGTTCTTTCTTTATCCTACCAGTATTCTTTATCATGTGGATTATTACTTTACCTAAAAAATAAAGGAGACGTAGATAGCAAAAGCATCCTGTGTATCATAGGACCATCTTGAGTTTTAAATCTTAACTCTTAAGATGGGATCATAATTTTAAACTGTGAACTCTGTGGGACAGGGACCTTCCTGTGTTGAATACATAATTCCACAAGGAGGTGAAGTACTGGGTAAGGGACATAGCCTTTATGCTGGAATACAGTGGCGTAATAGTACCTGTACTGGATTATTTGTATATTGGTTAGTAACACCAATGAAAATGTAGAAAGCTACTTTTGTGGCTATTTTTAATGGAGATGTTTTTTTTTTTAGTGATAAACAGAGAATAATAGCTCTGTTTTAAATTAAAGAAATCCTGTGCTATAAAAAAAATAATAGAACTTTTCACTGACTTTTAAAGCCGTACAGTGTCCTGAGTTGAAAGGGATCCACAGGGATCATAGAGTTCCAACTCCTGTCTCTGCACAGGACAGCCCCAAAAATCACACCATGTGTCTGAGAGCATTGTCCAAACATCCAAATGTAGGATAAAGTTCAGAATTTCAGGTAACCAGGAAAGGAGGAAAGAAAGAAATCTGCCTTTAGTAGGAGAATGAGAGGAAGGTTAAAATGAGCCTGTTTCCCTCAGTCTGAATGCAAATAGAAATTAATGGACTAAAGGGAGAGGAGAACAGTTGTAGACACTTCTTTTAAATATAGATGTGAAAAAGAGGATAGGGATGAACATACTGACTGAATTTCTGAGCAAACTGAGCAAAAACTTTCATAGTTCTGATAGATCGGGTGTTTAAATTGCAAGGTGTTTGGGAAGGGGTTTTATGTGCCTTCTACTCAACTAACAACCATAAAGTTCTGGTGGTTGTGTGTAAACATAAGTAACAAACAGTGCTTAGATGATATTTTGGATTAAAAGACATGGAAGTTTAGATTTCCAGGGGTCTGGATGCATAAAAATCAAGGCTGAAGTCAATAACTTTTGTGAGCATTGAATTGACCTGGTGCTTCATTTTCCAAGTGCCCACATCCAGAAGTAGGTTGAGATGTCCTCTACTGAGCTGCACTGAGCACTGTCAGCTTGCTTTGGGAAGAATTTTGGCAACAAAGCTGCTTCATGGCTCTAAGCACGCTGATGATTCTTATTTTGATTTATGGGTTGATCTGTGGTCTGGAGAAATGAATTTTTGAAAAAAATAAATTGAAAATACCGAATACCTGTCCTAATTTTGGCCTGATAGTTTGCATCTAACTTTCCACTCTTTGCATGCATTATTAATTAATGGACATTGGGTGACTGAATACCAGAAGCAAGAAACTGAAACAAGAATTTTTTATAGGACACTTCAAATCTGCATCAAATTCAGTTTAGCGTGCAATCTGCGTAAAGAATCAAAATATTACCACTTTGAAAGTATTTCTCATGTCCTCAACTGTCAATTTGTGTTTTGCTTCCTCTCTCAGGGATTCGCTCTCTCGCATTTGGGCATTTCTCGTGCTCACGATGTTCTTGCTATCTATGCTTTATTTTGTTTTAACTGAGGGAAAAAATTGTGCTTTTCCTTCTCTTGCCTAGAGCACCATCAACCCTGTGGACGCCGTGTATCAGCCCAGCCCCTTGGAGCCGTCAGGGATCAGCGCGATGCCTTCCCAAGCTGTCACGCTTCCAGGTGGGCCGGGAACTGGGAACTGGGAACGGCCGCGAGCAGAGCAGTGGCTGCGGTGCAGGGGGGAGGGGACGGGTCTGTGCCACGCAGGACAGGGCACCCTGCACTCAGCAGGGCACCCTGCACTCAGCAGGGCACCCTGCACTCAGCGCTGCACGCTCGGCTCGCCGGGCCGGGAGGCACAGAGCACCCTCGCCAGCCCGCCCCTGCTTCTGGGGATAAGCTGATGAGTTTTACTTGCTCTCAGTTACTGGCTTGCGTTTCTAACGCTTTTTTTAAAGGTTAAACTATAATTTTCAGAAAAGGCAAATGCTTTCTAGTTAAACAACTGCTTTTTTTTTTTTAAAAAATGCCATCTTTGCTTAATGAAAAAAGGACCTAGGTAAAAGTGATGGCTACACGCTTTTCTGTCCGAATGGCTTTTATAGGAAAAGATTTAATTTTTGGAGGTGAGGTGAAATAATGTGGAATATCCTTCTGAATTTTGGGGTTAACATATCAAAATATCCCCTAGAACCTGCTCAGTTGTGCAAGTCAGAGCAGCGACCCTCCTCTTTGCCAGTGGGACCTGTAGTAGCATCGCTCGGGAATCAGACTCCAACACCAAATAGTACAGGTACAGTTCTGGGTAACTTTTACTGAAATAAAAGAAACCCTGTAATTAGTCATTAAGAAAACAATATATTGGCCTACATCTTTCTTTTGATCAACAGCAATTTCAGTGTTTTACTAAAGCCAGTAATGCTGCTGTTTCTCCCCACCATGTATACGCAATATGTATGAGTTTTATACCAGCTTCCCTTTGTCTCCCCACAATTGTAATCTTGTGGTAATTGGAGAAAACATGTCCCTTAAACTTTACTGGTGTTCTGTGCTCTTCATTTTCCTTGTGACTTTCCTTTTGTCATCTGTGAAACTCAGTATGAACCTGCCTAATTATTGTTTTTAATTTTGTACGGTGCTCTTCTGAGTTCACATCAGTCTTTATTGATTTGAACAATTCTTGTTTAAGTAGATTTTGAAAGAATTTGTTCTTATGGAGTCTGTAATTTTTAATATTCCACAGGGAGTGGGCAGTCAGCACCTAGCAGCAGTCTCACCTCTCCAAGCCATGTAAACCTGTCTCCAAATACAGTCCCAGATTTTTCTTACTCAAGCAGTGAGGATGAGTTCTATGATGCTGATGAATTCTACCAGAGCAGTTCTTCCCCAAAGCGATGCATGGAGTAAGTACCTGACAGTGTGCAGTGTGTGCCGAGTACAGTTTGCATCTACAAGGACGTGGCTTGTCTGCTTGCAGAAGTTGGTTAAAAAAGGTGGGGGAGGTAAAAAAGCCACTTTGTGTAGCAGAGTGAGATTACCCCTGCCCTCAGCCACAGACAGATGTCTGTGAGGGAGGCAGTTTCTTCCTCTGCTCCTTCCCATTCCATCAGATGTATGTTGGCAAACTCTAACAAACTGAACTTTGGAAGCCCCCAGCTCAGAGCTGTAATCTGAGACCATGGTGCATTTCACATGCATTTGCTGCAGCCTTTGGTAAATGGCCAATTCCCTCATGCATTTGCTAAAAGACATTCTTTGAAGTTGGCACCCTTTCCCCAAAATCTCTGTTTACTCTTCTTTTTTAATTAATTGAAAAATTAATTTTAAGAGATGTTACATATTCCAAAGAGGGATTAGTCAGCTGTTTTCTGCCTTCATGTGTTATCTGAGGCTGCAGGCTGTCCCATTCCTTGAACTACAATCCATTCTGAGCTTGCTGTGAATAAGCATGCACCATGTATATGAATGTCTGTCACTCCACATATATTGGTGTCTATCACTGAATTCCTTGTCTGTGAATATCAAATGACAATAATTTGGTCTGAATTACTTAATTTGAAGTGTTTACCACTCTTCTTTAGTTCTTCAGGGTCTGCTGCAGTCCTGACTCGGAGCAGCACAGGGAGCAGCCTGAAACGTCCGGATACCACGGAGTCCCTCAATTCTTCCATGTCTAATGGCACAAATGATGCTGGTAAGTGGCCTGTGTGAACTTTCAGAAAGGAGTTATTGATTGTTAATCTGTGTGTAAACTGGGTCAATATATGCAGGATCATATATATACACACATATACAGAGAGAGAGAGAGATGAGATTATATATATATATATATGGCAAGGTACTTATGGGAAGTGGTTTATCTACTGTTCCTTTACTAATGGAAGATTGCTGAATTGTAAGATTTAAAACCTGTGTTTTTTAACAGTTACATATGTGCTAATTAAATACAGTCTGGTTTTGAATGTTTAGAGGAAAACAAAAGCCATTTGGTCTTTCAGATCTCTTTGATCCTCCCGACGATCGGGAAGATGATGGGGAAGGAGAGTCGGTGGAGGAGCACAAAAGTGTTATCATGCATCTCTTGTCACAAGTGAGATTAGGCATGGACCTAACCAAGGTAAACTTGCTGGTGTTCATGGGGATAGGAGGGGCAGTAAACCTGGAGTTCTGTGTAGAAAAAAAGTTACATCATTTAACTACATATTTGTTCCAAGAGCTAGTTAAGCTGTAATCTCTTTAGCATGGTATTTTTGAATTGGAGTTCTTACTGGAAGGGGAAAAGTATCTGCAGAATAAGTATATCCAGATGCTAAAATCTGTTTGGGAAAATAGTTTGCTATGGAAACTAGCTGTTTGTTCTCGTTGAACCTAATTCTTGGAGTCCTTGTGAAGCTAGCATAAGGGGAAGCTAGCATAAGCTAGCATAATGCTGTAATGTTACTCCTGTCTTTAGCTTCCTAGAACAAAGAGCTACAAGATCCCAAGGTATGGTGGCATTCAATAAAACATTAAGTAAAAGGGAGAACCTTTTAACCGCATGGTGAAAAGCTTTGCTTAATTGGGTTCTTAATGAGTAAATAAGTTGCCTGTGTATTTTGAAATGCTGCACTTAGGTCTGGCACGGAAAGGGTTGGGTTCTTCATGAATGAGATTCATGCTGGTGTCTGTCTGAAGGCAGAATGAACAGCCTTCTGAAGGTGTTGGTCTTTCCAGGCAGCTTGGATAAATTTAAACAAGTCATTCCAGAGTGAGAAAGGGCAGGAGAAATCAATCCTTATCCTTAAATTTCCTTAAGTGGATGAATTGAACTGTCCAGCCTGGAGTGAACAGTAGATAAAAAGATAGCACTTTTCTGGGGAGACAGCCAGTAGCTCACAAGCAAACTGCTCAAGGTTTCTGGCAGTTCTGTATAGGAATTGATCCAAACTGTGTCTGTTCTGGGAATTCCTGGGATGGCTGAAAATTACTGATCTCAAATTAGGCTGCCAGGAATCTTTATAAGCATGTACCTTGTCAGCAACAGTAATTGACAGTGGATCGCACTGAGCAGATCCACAAGAATGGACCTTTGGGAGGTAGTAGGGAAGAGCTTAACCTTCATCTTGATAGAGACACGTAGCAGGATGGGCCTGCAAGTGAGTGTTTGCCTGTAACTGAAAACTGACAGTGTTCACAGAGATGAAATTAAATCAGCAGTGATACTGTAATTCAGAACAGCTTTTGATGTACTCTGAGTGGGACTAGAATCCATGTAGGATGGGACTGTTCCTGTTGAACCTTAGGATTTGCAGAAGATGCCAACTGACCTGCATATGCCAGAACTCATTGGTGAGCTTGAGCTCACCATCAGCTTAGAGCACACGATGCTGTGGGTGCTGTTTGCTATTTACAATTGGCTCTTGTACAGGATATTCAAATACCTTCAGCTAGATGAGTTGTTTTTCTTCACTCAGGTTGTTCTTCCAACGTTTATCCTGGAAAGAAGGTCGCTGTTGGAAATGTATGCTGACTTCTTTGCACATCCGGACTTGTTTGTCAGGTATTTGACTTTGGAACAGGAGCATTCACTGATTCTCGTACTGGTTGTGGCCCTTGTGGGCTGCCAGAAGTTGGTAGTTTTGAAGACTATTGCTTGGATTTTGGTTTAAACCTCAAAAACAGTCAAACTTCTAGTTTAAAAGTCAAGTCAGTCAGACTTCTAGTTGTGAAACAGCCTAGCACTCATAAAACTTCCCTGTATCCAAGATCACTGCTTATATTTCACTCTGCCTGTCCTTTTTTTCTTTCTCTCTGTAGCATTAGTGACCAGAAGGATCCCAGGGAGAGGATGGTTCAGGTGGTCAAATGGTACCTCTCAGCTTTCCATGCAGGAAGGAAAGGGTCAGTTGCTAAAAAGCCTTACAATCCCATTCTGGGGGAGATCTTCCGGTGCCACTGGGTGTTGCCTGGCACTGAAGATGACATGGTGAGTTTCTCGTGGTGGGATTTTGGAGCCTGGAATGCAGAGATGCAGCCCAAAGCTTTGTTAAGTAACTGACTGAAACGGATTATGCTGTGCTTAAGTAGCAAATCAACAAACTGTAGCGATTTCTTAGCAAATCCTCCCCCTTCCTTCCTTTGGACAGAAGTATAAAAGATCTTGCATAAAAAAAATTGTTTTTTTAAAGAACTACTTGATATGTTGAAAATGTCCTTTTTCCCTGAACTGTTTCATAGCACTGATTATGAATTCGTTTGTTCCCAAAGTTCTGATTTTTGTTTTTATTTTTTAAACTAATGCAGCCCAGTGGGGTTTTTTTTTGTTGTTTTTTTCTTTTTTGGCACCTCACTTGGGCTTCTTGCCTTAGGAAGCGTCCAGTGATGGTGTGGGAAGTGCTGTTGTGAGGTGCTTCACGTAGCCTTAGTGTAGTATCTAAGTCAATATGATTATTTGGGTATAAACCATGTATTTTTCCCATTTCCTTTGCTTCCTACCGATTTGTTTGCTCAAATCTTGTTTCTGAGGTGAATATTTGCACTCAGATTTGCTGGCATAAAGGCAGTGTTGCATTTGGGCTTCCATTGCTTCTAACCATGAATCAATTACATTTTGCCTTCTTTGCCACAGGAAATGAGTATTAGTTTATGGTTTTGTGGTACATGAAATCTGATCATTATTAATATGCAGATCAGACTTTTGCAGAAGCAAAACCAAAAACTGTTTCTGCCACTTAAGTATTATTTTGCAGTTGGGTTTATACACGAGTCTTTCAGTTTGACTGTTTTTTCTGGGGACAATTAAAATGAAGACATTTATACTTAAAAATAAGAGAGTAGAAACTCTATCCTTTAGAAAGGACCATAGTTCCAGGACTAAGGAGTCCTGCAATACATTTTTAGAAGCCCTTAAAGATGGAGGCAGCTTCTCTGGAAAGCTTCCAGTGTTTGCAGGCACTGTGAGTGATGGAATCCTCTCCCCTGTCCCACAGGAGCCAGTCTCTGAAGGACCTGTCCCCTGGGTCAGTAAAAGCAACGTCACCTTTGTGGCAGAGCAGGTCTCTCACCATCCTCCAAGTAAGTTGTGACATTACCTTTGCCAGGAGAGGTGGCAGCTGGAGAGGGGTGACAGTAAAATCAGTTCTTGGCTTAAATCTTGGATTTAAGCTTTTTCTCTGGATTTAAAAGCTGAATATTTATAAAGGGTGCAAAATTATAAACTGTTTTTGTGAGAAACTAATTGCAAACTCTGTTGCCACCTAAGTGTGAGGCACCTGGGGATATTCCCCAATGAATGAATTTGGGAACAATGGTACCAATGTCTTGTGCTGCTGTTTTTAATACCTGCCTTTCTTCAGTTTCAGCATTTTACGCAGAGTGTTTTAGCAAGAGGATACAGTTCAATGCTCACATATGGACCAAGTCCAAATTCCTAGGAATGTCTATTGGGGTCCATAACATAGGGCAAGGTATGTGTGTGTAAATTGAACAGCGGAGGAGAAATTGAATTCTGCAACTAGGATTTTTCATAAAATAATTTACATAAATTATTTAAAGTCATCGTACTAAATGTAAGCAATGGTTGAATTTATGTAACTGGAGCTTATGTATCCGGGAATCAGAGATTCCTTCTGCAAACTCTGTGTGCTGAAAACACCTAGGGCTCAGTTTTTCCCAGAAATATGGCCATCCCTGCCTCCTCCAGAAGCTGGGCATTCTCAGCATCCATAAAAATGAAGCTCCTCACTTTTCCTTTTCACCTGTTTTAGTGGCATATTTCATGAGATCATTATGAGAAGTTCTGTAGAGGTTTTGCTTAATGTTTTTTAACTCTATTTGTATTTTTCTTTAACAGGGTGTGTTACATGCCTAGATCATGATGAACACTATATTTTGACTTTTCCTAATGGCTATGGAAGGTAAGTAAATGCTCTAAATGCCTTGTGGTATTTTCGTTTTTAATGCCTTGTAATGTTTCATGCTTAGTATTTATTGGTCCAGAGCTTATAAATATGTGCATTTATACATTTCTAATTGCAGGTCTATTCTCACTGTGCCATGGATAGAGCTTGGTGGGGAGTGCAGCATTAGTTGCTCAAAGACAGGTTACAACGCTTCCATTGTCTTCCACACAAAACCATTTTATGGAGGAAAGAAGCACAGAGTTACAGCTGAAATTTTGTAAGCACCTTTCTTCATCTCACTTTCTCCCTCCTTAAATGCCAACAGTTTTAAGGAGGCAGTCAAGAGCGTGAAATGCTGAAGCAGCAACACCTGAAAGAACTTAACTCATGATTGCCTGTCATGGAATTGGCCATTTTATAGCCACATTTGTGAGAGGAAGCTGCACAGGCCTGTGTCCTACTTTATCCCGCTTGAAAACATTCTCAGCTGATTCCCAAAGGGAACTTTGCTCTCCTGAATTGTCAAAAGTGTCTCCATCATTACCCTGCTAAAAATACAAACACTGCAGCAAGCCTTGGGATACTGTTCATAGTGTGTCAGTAAAAGCTCTGCTGCAAATGTCACGTATTTTTGCCTGTGGTTTGGTGGATTTTGGTTAAACCCTGTGCACATACCCAGCACAGAGAATTCAGAGGAAATTCCCATCGTATTTGGAATGTGCTGTGATGTCAGCAAGTGGCTGCTGACAAAATGAGGTTTAATTTGGTTTTAAATCATTGACACATTGATAGATGCCATTTAAAAACCGGCAGCTTGTGTTTCCCAGTGGTCTGGGGAAGAAGCGGATTGTTAAACCTTTTTAAGCTTAAACTCACCACCCTAAGTCTGTGTGGAAGGCCTGTGACTTCTTTCCCCAACTCTAAATGCAGATCCAGTCCCCAGGCAAGGCCTGTTTTACCCTGATCAGTGCTTCCTGTTAGGGTTTATGTAACTCATTCATGCCAAACTGCCCCCTTGTGAACAGAACCCTCCTCTCTTCTGTGCTGGGCGTGGACACTTTGGCTGATATAAACCAGGCTTTACAGAAACTAGGACTGAGTTTTGATCCCTTAGGATTTTTCAGTTGTTGTAATACAGCTGAGAAATGACTGTTTGTTTCTCTTTAGTTCTCCAAATGACAAGAAACCCTTCTGCTCCATTGAAGGAGAATGGAATGGGGTCATGTATGCAAAGTACTCCACAGGGGTAACACCGCTTGCTTTCTTTTTTCTCTTTTCATCAGAAATACAAGACTGCACTTAGGGGGCTTGGGGTGGTTTTGTAGATTTGGTATTTTATTTTAAACAAACATTAATAGTTTGTTTAAAAACTATTTTTAGGAGTTTTTAGGAACCGCCTATGAGGCTGTACAAAAGAATGCTGAACTGGGGATAAAACTTGTTCATTTATTCTTAAGGAAGCTTGATTTCTATAGAAGAAGAGAATCTGAAGAATTACCATGTTTCATGTATTTGCTGCTAACCAGTGTACTAGACTGTGAAGGTGTATAAATTTGGAAGTCTAGCTAAAGAACTGAATAGGTTTATTTCTTTTTATCTTTTACTCCAGGAGAATGCTGTCTTTATAGATACCAAGAAAATGCCTACAATAAAGAAGAAGGTAAGGAAATTGGAGGACCAAGACGACTTTGAGTCTCGCTGGTAAGAACTTCAGTTAACTGGGAACATTAAGATTTTATTTTAGTTATTCTCCAGTTTGCAGTACAGGGACTAAGGTTGCACTGATCCAAGCACTGCATGCTCTGCTCTCCCTGAGCCCAGGTACAGGCAGGCTGGGGATTTAAGGGGGAAGAGGAGACCTGGAGTTCTCAGTCACATCCTAATTGGGATCAAATGTTCAGAGAGGTCTGGAGAGCTCCACCACAGCCTCCTCCCTCCTGCCATAACAGCACAAATATCAAATATCCTGAGGGCTTTTCTGCCCTTTCTCTAACCTGAGATCTACCTTTATTCACTGCTCTGTCTACAACTTGTAGCACTCTGCTCCCATAAAAGTCTCCCTTGTCCTTTCTCTTTCAAGCTTGTGGAAGGATGTAACCTACAACCTGAAGATCAGAGACATCGACGCAGCCACGGCTGCAAAGCACGCGCTTGAGGAGCGGCAGAGAGCCGAGGCCAGGGCCAGGAAGGAGAACGAGACCTCGTGGGAAACAAGGGTGAGCTTTATTCCAGCAGGACCAAGCTCAGCCTGTAGCCTTTGTTCCTGTCTGGTTGAGTCGTGAAAAGCTCACGTGTGGTTATTCCTTTGCAGTTATTCCATGAGGATGGCGAGTGCTGGGTGTACGATGAGCCGCTGCTGAAGCGCCTCGCTGCCAGCAAGCACTGAGGGGTCCTGAGGCCAGGCAGCCGCGGAGCCTTGGCTGAGCAGAGCTTGCAGCTGAGCCCAGACACCCCCAGTGATCACGTACGTACATGGCACAGCCCCACCCCCCCAGCTGCAGTGGCTCCTATCTCAGGGATACTGGACTTACTGAGACAGACAAAGCAATTCACGAGAGGCTGAGCATCCTGGCTGAGCAGCTCCGGGCAGGGACTGGTTCTGGTGGCAGTGCCCAGGCTCAGGCCCTGCTCCTGCTGCCTCTGGAGCAGGGAGAGGCTGGGCCCTGGGGCACAGACACTGTATAACCACTGTGAAGGCCACGGCGGTGGGAGCAGTTGCATAATCCTGGGTCCTACATATTTAAAAGCAAGAAACAAAATGCAAGGTGTCATTTAAATCTCGCTGATGTTTGCAATGTGTAAATATGAGGATTCCTCCGATGGGACAATTTGTTAGAAAATGCTACATAAATGTTACCTTCCACCTGTATGATAATCAATGGCATTTCAGTGTCTTGCCCAAAATAACTTTGTTATTTTGAGATTGAAATGTAACCATAGATAATTCTACCCAATGCATCTTAAAGCTTCATAAAATAGATTTTTCAAACTTCTCTTATGGACTTTTTATTTATTTCATAATAAACCTTTGCAGGAAGACTTTTTCAGTTGAGTCATGATAAATTGATTATGTGAAATGTATTAGCGGTATTCGTCCTTCCACTGGAATAATCCTTGCAGCTAAACCTACTTCTTAAAGTAGTTAATGACTAGCAAAATGAGCATTTTCAGCATCCACAGGAGTTTTCTGGACTCTACATCCAGACTTGCCCGCACTTCAGGAACCTCTGCACTGTGTGCTTTTGCTACACTTAATAATGACTGAGTAAGTAGCTAGATGTAGCAATCAAACTACTTTTCTCTCCACAGTTAAGTCTAGTTTTTATTTGATTTCATTTTAATTTTGTCTATGTTGCACATACAGAAAAACTAAAAAAAGCAGTGTGAGATGGAAGCCTTGGGCTTTTCTCCCCCTCCCACCCAGTCACTGCTCCGGGAGCGCTGCAGATCCTTTCCTGAGGAGCTGTCTCTGCTGTTGAGGAGCTGCTGCAGCACTGCAGGGATGGTACGAGCCAGGCTGAACACAAAGGCAGAGCCCACGGCTCCAGACAGCTGCAGAGGAGAACGTGGCACCCGTGAGGAAGTCAGGGCTGTGCCTCTTCTTAATGAACTTGGGAAGGTGATGAGAGGTTGGCTGGAAACTTGAGGAAAGTGTCCTCAGTGTCTGAATGGGCATCTTCATCCCAGCTACCACTACAGCTCTGGTTTAATAAAAATAGGTTTGTAATGTTGATGTTGCAGAAAGCACCTGTATTACACAGCAGGGCAGGGCAAGATATCAGTTTTATTTCAATATTTTATGGTAAGGGAGAACATTCAGAGTTGATGTGTAGGCTTTGATGTCCTTGATGGAAGTAATGTCGCTCATCAAAGAGGAGGGGGGCAATAAAACAAGATGAGGTATTTCACCAGATGAAGAGTTCTGTCCTGAGACAGCTGTCACCTCTGAGTCCCCTTCATGCTTTCCATATCCAATCACCTGGAAAAAAGGTACCAGAAGAGAAATTGGGATCTCATTCAATGTTTCTCTGCCCTGACAATTGAGATATTGAAATGCAATTCTAACAAGAATATTACTTATAAATGTAGAAAATGCAGATAACCACAGTAGAAGTTACATCACGGATCTCCTCTCCCACGCCCTTGCTGCACTGTGCTTATGGAAGCTGGCAACAGGAGCTGACAGACACTCACATGTACACTGAGAACCTTCCTCTGGTTGCTTCTGTGAGCTTGGAACCAGTTGACCAGGTCTGCTTGTGTAATAGACTTGAGAGCTTCAATCTGGAAACCCACAGGAAGGAGGTTTTAATGGCACAGCGGTGATTCAAGTAATTTTAAACATAAAAATATTTTCTCTGCAACCCCTACTCCATTGGATAAAAGAACCTTTTTAAAATAACATGTAATTTTAGACCCAGTGTGTCACTAGTAGTGTAAATCCCATTTATGCTTTTGGAACTGCTGTAAAACCAGTGTGGTTTTTGTGTCCCACAGCTGCAGGACACTCACCTCCCGTGCCAGCCTGTCAAACAGGTACTGCTGGGTCACCACTTCATTCCAGTTCCTGTCCACTTCTTCTCCAAGATGGGAGTCTTCACATTCTTTCAGTTTTATCAAAGCTGTTACCTACATGGGAAAAAGACAATTAGTTTTACTTGGTTTGAAACTACCTTAATTTACCATCACAGTCACTGCAGTTGAAAGAAAAGCTTAATTACATTAACAAGGTAGCTCCTTGCTTTTTGAACTTAACTGCAAATGGCCACAGAATGGATGTTTAGAGAGCAACAGCAGAACAGAGCAAGAGGCAGGTTTTAAAAGGTGAGGTCATTGTCCAGAAAACCTCAGGAAATTGCCAGATAGCTGTAACTGAATCATGCAACCCAAAGAAGAGCTTTTCAAGATGGTTTTACCTGGGTGCTAAAAGCCTCTTCAGTTAAATCCTTGATTTTCTCTTCAAAGCAAGAAAGAAACTCCTCTATTTTTCTGTCAACCAATTCAGAACTAAAAGAGAAACAAATAATTAAATTGGGCAGGAAAAAAAAAAAACCAACAAAAAAAATCTCCAAAACAATAAGGAAGGGACAGGCTTGGAAGATTTCTCTCAGCCCCTGAAAAGCTCACTCATCTGAGAACACCTGGAGGTCAGTTTTTCCTGGTAGCAGGGCGTAAGGCCAGTGCTCTCATTTGCAGCTGTACACAGAGACTTCAGGGGCCCAGGCAGCCCAGGAGCCACTGCTGTGATGCTGCTGGGGACCTGCTCTGGTATCCCCAGCTGCAGCCCTGAGCCCTGCAGAGTTATGGGCTGTAGGATCAGGACTGAGAGAAAATGCAATGGACATGATGGATGCTGAGGCTTCTGACACATTAAAACCCTCACTGATGACAGATCTCAGTAATGGAAGTGTCCAAATGTAAAAACTAGAGGCAGCAGCACTGTGCCAATTAAGCTTTCACTGACACTATGTTGTTTATCACAAGTGGCATATTTTTCAAATAATCCTTCAACTCTGGCAGGTCAAATGCTTGTAGTTTAAAGGCCTAGGTTTGGAAAAAGTCGAAACAGTGCTGTGCCTGCTGAACATGAGCCACGAGAACAGCTGGACAGCATTTACAGGATTTGAACTCTCCTGGCAGATTTGAATAGCTTCAAAAGGGCAGGGGGATATTTTACCTAGTCTTGAGATTACTTTTCACTATTCAAGTCAGGACCACTGCAGTTTTAAGAAGCCTAAGGCTACTCTTTTATTCAGATGTTGGTTTTGAGTCAGGATGTTGTGACTATCAGCAGTGTCCCTTCTGACATCCCCTTGAATTAAAAAATCCCTCTGTGGCCTGAAACAGAATTGAACTCTTAACTGGCAGCAGTTGGCTCCCACAGCCAAGGCTGGGAGTAGCAAAGAACTTTCCCCACAGAGCACTTACTTGTATTTAGTTGCCTGGGTTGCCACTGTGACTGAAAAGCCAAGAATCCCAGAAGTGTTCCTGCAGGTGGGGTACACGTGGTAGCTTAAAAGAAAAAAGGATGAAACAAAAAAGTCATTCCACAAGCACAATTCAGTTTTCATTTACAGGACATGCTACAAGTTAAAATAGTGTTGGTACTTCAGACAGAAAAATCTGAGATCTAAATTTGCAATAGTCTTATTTTCTTTATTTTCTTTATTTTCCCAGGGGCTGCTTTTCAGTGTTTTCTCAGCTTTAGGAAATCCTTTTAAACTTGGGAATGTTTGTATCTGCATTCCTGCAAACTAATCCAAGCTGAGTGAGAGACCCAGAGCTGTGAAAAGCCTGCTCCAGTTTCCTGAGGTAGCAGGATGCCTCCGAGGGAGCCTCAGCACCACAGAGCTGCTGTGAAACAGCCCTGGGGAAGGGAGGACAAAGTGTGGAAGGAACAACTTTATGCTGAATAATTCTGAGTTAACACACTCGGTAATAGATGCAATTTTTACAGAAATCAAAAGTAACTTGTCTTGCAGCTTGTACTGATGAGTGCTTTTGGTTTTGAAGGGTGTTGCTGTTTCCATTACAGTAACTGAGGATTAGCCACTGTGCAGGAATGATTCCCAGAGTGAAAACACCAGAGAACAGTCAAAGCAGGAGTGTAGGAGCAGGTGCAGGAGAATTCCTCCCCAGTGAACTCACCCAAGGGTCTGCTTGGTCCTCAGGAAGTCAAAGCAAGGCTCCTCCATGTGCATCTGAAACAGCAAAAGTTACAGCAGAAGTGACACTGCCCTGCTGCCCCTCATGGGCTCCACACAGAGCACGGGGACACTGAAGTGCCCCTGGCCGGCCACACCCACTGCATTAAGAGGGCTCAGTCCTGTGGGTCGGGAGCTACAAGAACAGTCTCCTGTAGTGTCCATCACAGCAGCATCTGGGGACACCCAGCCAAACACTTCAGCCAGGGGCAGCAGTAGCAACACGCTGGGGGCCCGTCACCCTCGTGGCCTCAGCTCCAAGCTCTGTCTTCAGGGGAGAGAGACACTGTGCTGGGTTAGGAAGCACAAACACAAACTTACCACAAGCAGCTCCATCAGGGTGTATTCCCTCAGGTTCCTGGCACCTGACTGGAAAGAGAATGAGGAGTTTAGGGTGGGTTTAATGGGATTGCTCAGGCCAAGGTGACTTCTGGCACACACCTCAGCCTGGACTGCAGCACTGAGGGACAATTCACAGCAGGGACGGATGGGAAATTCAGTTTTTCCCTGAGGGGACAAGCCCGGCCCAGCCCAGCCCCCAAGATCAGAGCTGGGGACACCAGGAAGCCACCAGAGCACTAACCCAGCTCCCAGCACCAGTCCAGGAAGGGAAGGTGATGGTTTCAGGGAACCCCCATAGGGAATTCCACTTGGGTTCAGCCTTGGGGCACAGGGCCTGTGCTCACATGAGGTGTCTGTGTCCCCTCTGTGACATCCCTGTGCAGAGCCTGCTCTCAAGGAGTGTGGGCAGGTGCCAGAGGGACCAGGCCAGCACACCCCCAGCACACGTTACCTGGTAATAGACTGTCACCTCGGAGTTGGCATCACCCTTGTTGAGAGTTTTCACCTTACAGAGCAGGTGGGTGTTTGGCAAATCCACCACCCGGAACTGCACAGGGCAGGGATGGGCCAGGGGAGCAAAGTGGAGCTTTCTGGGGGGAGCACAAACAGCACAACATCAAACACCTGCTCACATCATCACCTGCCAAAACCAGAGCAACACCCAGACATTTACACACTTGGTCTGACATTATTTTCCCCTTCTCCAAACCAGAGCTACATTTGCCTCAACTGCCACCATCAACAGCAAACACCAGAGAGAAGAAACTGCAAACACCAGAGAGAAGAAGGGAATTTCTGAGCACTCCCACTCTGACTACCTCCTCCAGAAAATAATCTTATCTTGATTATAGTTTCCATATAATAAGCAATTAAAGAGTCAAGGGATACTCACTGAACAACATAATTCAGGAAATCCTTTGCTTCCTAGGGAAGAAAGCAAAGACATCAGTTTTCTTTAGAAGAGAATTATTAGCCTAATTCACAAGCACACACCCCAGTGCAGCACTTGAGTGAGTACCAAACAAAGAACAGCTGAGCTGTCCTGCTCCCTCCATCCCTGCTTGTCACATTGTCCCCAGTCCCTCCAGCCTCCTCTGCACCACACTGCAGAGGGAGTCTCCACACTGCTTCTTGCACCCTAATGTCTCCAGAAGGAGAAGGCACGGGCCAAAGAAATACCACCAGTTATCCATGTGTTTGGCACTCAATGAGGTTTAGCAAACCACGCAGGTAATCAAATTCCCAGGACAAACGTGCTCTGAGGGAAGCCTCCTCCTGTGGTACCACTGCGGGAATTTCTCCATATCAAATATATCAATACACCAAACAATATAAAACATGGTGGCAACAGGAGAAACAGATTACAGGCATCTACTACATTTTTTCCTATCTGCAGTTTAAATCCAAATTCCTGGAAACTTCTGTTCAAACTGGCAACTGTGGACTGCCATTGGCTTATCCCCACGAGCACTCCGGAGGTGTTGGAGGTGAAGCTGCCCAGCGCCCACGAGACTCCAGACTGCCAGAAGAGAGGCAGCATCAGCTGGCAGCGTGCTAAAGCCCATCGGAAGCCCCGGAGCGAGCGCTGCAGCTGCCGAGGCTGCACTCACCCTGCTGGTGAAGTTCCCTTGCACGAGGCCCTCCACGAAGAGCTGTGACTTGAAGGCGGTGACGAACGCGGAGAGCGCCTCGATGGAGAGTCCCTTCATCAGCGTCTGGTACTTGTCGATCATGGACCACCGGCCGTGCTCCAGGATCAGCAGCCGCACGTCCCTGCAGGGCCACGGGGACACAACCACAGCACATCAGGAGCTGCTTGATGCCAGAGCTGCCGTTCCTGACTGCGGACAGGGAGAGGGAGCCCGTGGCTGACTGTGCCGGACAGCGGCTCCCCGGGTGTCCGGTCTGGCCACGTGTCCGACTTGCAGAGCTGCTGGGGCTCCCTAAGCTACGAGCAAAGCCTGGAACAAGCCCTGTGAGCACAGAGCAGGGATCCCTGAGCTCTTCAGCTCAGCCTCAGCACCTGCTGCTCAGCCACTGCTGCCCTCCCCCAGAACTCACTTGGCCAGAGTCTCGGGTTTGATGAGGATGTTGTAGTACGTTTTCTTCAGCTGCTCTGTTATCATTTCAAAAACTGCTGGAGTAAAGCTGAAGTCAGACAAGTAATCAATGATGAGCTGAAATAGAAGCTGTAAAGAGAACAGTTTTAAGTTGGGGTTTTTGTTGGTTTAAGAACCAATTTCAATTTTATGCTATACAATAATATAAGTTATCATTATTGATACACGGAGCATTACTAAAGCACATTCCTCCAATCTGCCAGATGTTCTCCACTAAACAATTCTATCCCTAATGACCATTTCAGAAGGGCAGTGTTTTTACACAGTGAATAAGCTCAATATCCCAAATCAATAGGAGTTTCCTTATTCTAATTGAAACAAATCTAGCCTGGAACCCTCAACATTTCTGTATTCAATATTCCATTTTTTCCTTTTACAGCTGACCAGCAGAATGACATCAGAACAGAGACATCATTCAGGATTAAAAAAGGAATATTCAGACCCTGCTGGCTTGCATATTTAGTTTTTTCTGTTAAAACTCCTGTTAATAAGCCTGACAGGTGATTAATGGTCTTAAAGCTCCAGCAAAGCTCTTGCAATGGAAGTTGATGGTTGTCTCCTCTCCACTGTGTCCTCTCTGTGCCTGCCATGCCTTACAAAGCCAGCATTTAGGGAATGGGAACAGGGATCCCCCAATCCTCTCAGCAAGCCAACACAGAAAATCTGCACCCGAAATGAGCATGTTCAGGAGCTGGATCTCCAAAGTCAAATTGAAACCAAAATCTCTTTTCAGACACCCTTCTCCAGACATTGTGCAAATAGGCACAACTTAGTGATGGAAAGGTTCCAATCCTCTTTGTGGCCATGGGAGACACAAAGCTCATTTTATAGAAGAAGCTGTTAAAATTTTAATGGAGATACAGTTATTACTTAAAGGAAGATTTAAGTCAGCCTGAAGTCAGTAATTTGAGCTTGTGTAAGTTCACACAACTCCATCTTCATGCATGTAGGCACAAGAAAAAGCAGCACACTTGCTGCATTACCCTGCCAGAGACCAATTTTTCTATTTAAAACGCCTCATCCAACCGTTCAAAGCTCCAGAACAGCACACACACTGCAAAGCTGCAGGCATAAAAGCAGTGAGGAGATGAGCAGAGCTTACAGGTAGTTTGTGATTGAATCCTTTCACTCGGATGATCAGGCCGTACTCTCCAGCCACCAGCTTGTACTCCAGCTGAGCCACGTCTGCTTCGTAGGCTGGCTCCCCCAGGTTGTGGGAAAGGATGTTTACAAATGTATCAAACAAGACTATGCTGGAGGGAGAAAAGGACAGGGGGTTAAAAAGAAAGAAAAAAAGGAGGGACTAAGCATCAAAGTTAAGCCCGATGAGCTTGACGGTACATGCAGTGAAATCCCACAGAAGTGGAATTTGTGTAAAATGAGATTCAAAAAGAAATTGAAAAAAAAAAAATCCCAGAAATAGAGAATGCAGGTTTCCCTTTGTGCAGAAAGCACATGACACTACTTAAAAATTATCTGGACATTCCTTGCAATGTGAAAGATTCCAGCTTCACAAGATTTAAGGTTTCTTCAAGGTAAGAATGCACATTTTAACAAGACAATGCTCAAAACATGGAAAAATCATAACAAATGTAATTATTTTACTTTGTGTGAAGGTGTGGGGGACAGATAGGCTCAGTTATGCTCAATTCTTGAGTAATGAGTTGATAATTTATCTACCAAGGCTAGAAAATAATAATAAGCTAGAGCAAAGCAGGTTACACAACCTGGAAAGTGCAGTCCCTGTTTTCAGGTTCTTGTTATTGCCTGGATTCCAATTCAAAGATTAAACTAACACACCTCATGAAAACAGACTTACAAAGGCTTTCCCAAAACATGATCTGTGCAGGTCTTGGCAGGCTTATGACAACAGCACTGTGACACTGGGTACAATTGGCAATGTCAGCCTGAGGCAAGCCAAGTGCAGCAGACCCAGAACTGCACCCAGAGCTCTGCCCGACCCACAGCTGGTTTCTCAAGGCTGCTGCAGCCTCTTCTCCTGCTCCTGCAGGCTCCCAGGATGCTGGGACATGCTCAGGACATGACTGTGGACTGCTCTTCTCAGGAGCAGCTCCTTCTCTGAGCACTGCTGCTGTTACATTACTTTTTCCCAGACTTGCCCTGGGAGTGGAACTCCACAGCATGGAACTCCTTACACATCTGTAGGCTACAGGCAGGACCTGCTGCAGGACCACCATCACCAAACTGCAGTAAAACCACCAGGAAGGTGGAAGGATGTGAGGAAAGGACACCTTATTCTATTCCTGCTTAAAATTAAAGTCTCTTCCCAGTTTTTCACTAGGTATGGTAATTTAGTCACACTGCAAGGTAAGCATAAATAATACAATCCTCACTTCTCTGCAGACTGCTGTATCAATGGAGAGATCAGATGGAATCGAACATAACCTGGTGAGGAAAAGGAAATTTAAATGAGCAGTTGTATAGAAAGTGATAACTTTCTGAACTCAAATGTTTTATTTCCATCAAGTTGCTCTTTGGGGACAATTCGAGTTTAATGAAAATGGTCATTCATCTATGACACTTTTTTCTTATTTTAAGTCATTAAACATCTCCTTCTCACTCCAAAAATCTTCCCTTTGAAATACCAAATATTAGAAAACAAAGCTGTGCTTTGCAGAATACTCCCACAGCATGACCACTATAAATCGAAAAAGAAAACTCCACAGAATATCTGTTTAAGAGACACTTAAAAACTGTGACATTCTGCTTGAAAGCAGCAATATATTTTACACCTTTGTCTCAGATCCAGGCTGTATTTTTCTCTTTCTGTAGAAGAGACTATGTCCTTTCTAATTAATGTGCCCCTTCCTTCTCAAGCCCTTGTCTCAGCAGCATATTCTGTCTGCCCAATCCTGTCCCCACAGAGACTGTTCAGAAGTCAGTAAATTCCAGTGATTCCACTTTTCAACCTGAGGTATCAGCAGGGTGTCTTTGTTGCCTTAGTTCACCTGCTTCTCTTTTACTGTAGCTAATAAACATATCAAAAGGACCATGGAAGGGCTGACAGCAGGCACTTCAGATTAAATGGTGAACACTACCACGGCTTATTTGCCTTCAAATAAATTCCAGCTGGTAAAAACAGGGTCTTGCTATTCAGAAAGCCCTCAGGCATTTACCTTTTGGGATTTTGAATTTATCATCCTTCCTGTACCAGAGACAGCCCTGTTGTGTGCTGAGTGTTTTGACTGGATACTCTGTCTCGGGGCAGTCAGCAACTTTCAAAGCAAAGTCGGTGGCTAACAAAGAGAAAAAACACACCAAAACCACGTTAGTGTGTTCCACAGACACAATCAGGCTAAATTCATCTAAGTCTTCAAAAGTATCAAAAAAATACATTTTTCCCCTCCAGTTTTCTAAATTATTTGTGACAGTACTTTCCTGGACCCAAAGAACATCTCTTTTTCAGTTCCACACCAGAACAGTGGCTCAGAAGCAGAGCAGAAGTGGTGGCATTACATTCCATCCAGGACACAAGTCCTGGTTTTCATTTCATTTGCTTTTAGCAACAAAGGTAGATGGTATTTAGATGCCTTCTAATAAGAAGGATTAAGCAAATAAAATTCTTTAATAATGTGTCTGGAGCTCTGTGTTAACTCTCACTGACTGCTCTCTTATGGCATCATCTGTCACTTTAGAGCTTTAAAATAACTCAGTTCTTAAGCTTATAAATAGAAGAACAGTAAATAAAATCCAGCTGAACAGAGTGCTCATATTTTTTTAATTTGCAAAATTCAGTAGATACCAGTTTAGGTTGTTTCTAAACCACAGCAAATTCTGAAATAAACCACTGGGGAAGATTCCACCCATGCTCAGGTGCCTTACCAATGTATTTGTTTTCTTCTGGAAGGTGCAAATCCTGATTTAACTCAAAGTCACTGTCCCATAAATCACTCCAGTACCTGTCAATATCTGTTAAAAACCATGACATGCGTTAGTTCAACAGGAGGGGAAGGCCATCCTATTTCCAGACATCTTTTCCCAATCTCCAGAAAGATTTGCAGTATCACAGGAGTTTCTTAACATCACCCCATACCTCAGGACTCTTTCTAAATCCCGTCCTACAAAATCTTCTGGAGCAAGACTGAAGCAGTCCTATTAAAAAGCAAATCAAGTCTGCCTTAGTAACCCAGCTCCCCCTACAGCCTGTGCTCCATTGCTGGTGTTCTTTCCCCTGAATGGCAGCCAAGTGCAGCTGCTGGGACCTCTGCCTCCCAAAGGAACTGCAGGAGTGGGAATCAACTGGCACCAAACAAGGAGCAGTTTTGGGTGGCACAGAGACTAATGGTGAGCTCAGTAAAGCACTGAGGATTCATTTCCCTGCTTCCATGCACCTGTATTTTGTGTTGTCACCCTTTCACTTCCTCTAATGCAGGAATGAGACAGCTCATTCTCAGCTCCTGCTGCTGTTTTACCTTCCATGCTGTACTGAGTCCCAAACCACTTCTCTTTGAGGTGACACTGGCCTTCGTTGGCAGCAGACAGCAAAACCAGGTTGGCTCTCTGAGGGCTGAGCTGGTTCAGGGCATCAGCAATGATCTACAAGTTCCAGACAATATTTCAATTCAAACACAGCTCTGACTGCCTGACCCAGCAAAGGCTTCTCAGTTGGAATGTAGTAAGAACAAGACACAACGAGCTTACAAAAGAGATTTGCTTTCTGAATACAACAAGTGTTTCAATTAATACAAAACCTGTGCCTGCATTATGTTTAATTACAAATTCCTACACACATGCCTGTATTACACAGTATGCACATGTTTTCCTTACATCAAAACATATAATCAGAGTTCAAAGAACATTTACCTCGGGCCTGTATTCAAACAAGAGCTGGTCTCCGGTCAGAAAATCTTCCTTCTGAAACAACTGCATGTTCTCACACAGGTTTTCCACATAGTCAACTGGATCTGTCTGCAAGCAAAGAAATAAAGCTGTTTGTCACATCATTAGAAACCCAAGATATCAATTTTCTGTTCTGAGAAGAGCTTGACTAGTCAGATATGTTGAGCATGAGTTAAATGCTGTGCTTGTTACAGCACTTAGTTTCAGTTATTAAATTAAATATATTTCATAACCATATCTAATGCTCAGTCTCCTCTGAGAATCCTGAAGACACACCATCTTTTGTAGAAGAAACCTTGATTATGCAGTTTACAGTCATGGAATCAACTAAGTTGAAGATCCAGCAGTATGCACTCCTTGCCTCCAGGGGACACAAGCAGAGCCCTGCAACAATTTAAGATTTGAAGTGACCTGGAAAGTCCAAAGCAGGGAACTGCTGCTGCTGCATGAGTACCTCTGGCTCTGCTCCTTTCCCCAGCTCCCTGCCTTGATGTGCAGGGTGAGGAGGAGGAGGTTCTCCTGTTTGACCATGAAATACAGGAGCCTTTTAGCAGGGTAAGAGGAGCAGGCTGCTCAGCTTCTTGCTGAGTGCTTTTGGGGTGCTTGCAGCAGCCAGCATCATCTGACCCAGATTCTGGGTCAGACAGAGAGCACAGCACACCTGGGAAGAACTGAGTTTGGCACATCTGTGTCTTGGAAATGTAGAGGGAAACATGCCCAAGGATTTAAGACACCAAACACCCGAGGAAACATTAAACCTCTCCTGGGCACCCCTTAACCATTTATGCCAAGCCCTGCCTCTGAGACCATCATTCCTCAGCACAGTTCCATCCACCAAGCTGAAAACTGGGGTGCCATGACTAAGTCATTCTTCTGCCCCTGGGATTCACAACCCTGTCACAAAAGCACACACAAATCTATGTTCCTGATGTACGGAGTATTTGTATGGATGGATTCGTTTTCCCAAAAGGAAATTTCAGTGCCATTCAAAGAAAAAAAACAAGTTACCTAGTTAGAAACAGAACATGGCTAAATGTAGTAGGAGTAAGAAAGTCTAAAGTGAAAAAGAGCCTACCTAGCAGGTAAGGAATGAAAAATCAACATTAAATTCTGTTAGGGAAAAATCTCGATATTTCTCTGCCTAGAATACGTCTCCTTTCAGCCAAATACAGCCTCATTTAGTGTACAATGTATTTCGTCTTGAATAGAACTTTGAAAATGTGCTTCAAAATGAAAAAGTAATACTTTTCATTGTTTACCTATGTCAGAACAGTGGATAAATACCTGTTCCTGATAGTGAAATTCATTAGCTTCGATCTTTTGTATTTCTTCCCATATTCTGCAAAGGAGGAAGGAAACAGTAAAAGTGGATTTTCTCCATTATTCCACAACATTTACCAAGAATCTTAAAAAAGATTCGGTAATCTTTTTAGAAAAGCATTAATGCTTTTCTAGGAAAGGCATCAATGGTGAGATCGATGATTCATTCAGGTACAAGACATAAAAAAGCCAGTATTAAATGCACTTCCCAAAACAGCATTGCTCAGAACTGGCAGAAAGTTCTTCTGTTTTCCAAAGAGAGAGAGAGAGTTACCTAAGAAGAGTCAAAATCTGACACCAAATTAACATAAAGGCTAACACCAGAACACCCAGCCCCAGCCCTGACTTCCACAGACCTGGCTCAACAAATTCGTTTAAAATGAACACAACACAAAACTGCACCTGACCTTTACACCAATTCAGCTTACTAAACTGAAGGAATCACATCACAATAAGTGAAAGTAAAAACACCAAGAAATAAGCATAAACATTTTGAAAATTTCTTTTTAAACTTTTTTAAACTGATATGTTTTCCACACAGGCAAGCTTTACTAGTGACTCCCTGTTTATGCTCCAGGAACTCCACAAAAAATACAAACACTACAAATAACAGCATAATGGAGAAGGACACCACCACAAATACCTGCTGGAGTGGCAAACACTTGCCTTTGATCTGGCCCCCTTTTCTGCAGCATCTTCACGTACTGAAACACAACGTGGGCCACCTGCAGACAGAAAGGAACAGATTCATTTTTCCAGGCATTAGGAAAACAGCAGGAAAAACAAGCTGCAGGACACCATACCTCGTAGAAGTGCTTGTAACCTTCATCAGTCAAAGTCACAGAAATGCTGAAGATGGAGTAAGTGGAGTTCTGCTCAAATCCTGTCTCTCCATTTCCTCCATACAATGCAAGGGCCCAAAACCTATGGAAGAGTGAAAGGTACTTATTAATTAATCATTTCAGCTCTGTTTGAGTTTAGTTACAAGCAGTGTATCAGTGTATCTTTATTTCAGAGGCTTTCAGTTTACACAAAGCTTTTCCAGTTTAAGGATGTGACCTCAGGACACAGAACTCAAGAAGAACAGTGAAAAAACAAAGTAACCTTTTGGAGATCTCAAGGATCAGTCAGAGATACTGCTGATCCATAAATCACAGACAAAAAGCCCATTTATTCCTTACTTGGGTTTATCATCACCTTACAGAGTATCACCACAAAACACTGATACAAAAAGGCAGGCTTGGCCTGCTTTTACACGTATAGAAGATACAAATACACAAAATAGAGTTTATCTGTATTTAAATGAGATCAAAGCATTTAATAACCATGCTTAAAAGTCACATACTTTTTCCTAAGGAAAGAAAGAACACTGCCTTTGCCTTCATGTCCCACCAGCCAGGAAATATAATGAAGAGGCTTCACCCTAAGAGAAAGTTTGGAGGAGATTAGATGCCAGGAGGTAACACATTTTACAGAAAGAATTCAAATCACTAGGTGATTTTGTTTTGATTCACAAAAACAATTCAATTTAATGACTAAAATAAGTACTGTCTCTTTCTTCAGGGCAAGTTTTGCATTTTCAGGCAGAATTAAGATAATAAGCTGAAAGTGTGGGAGCTCAGAACATAATGACTGAATCAGTGAGGAAAAGGAACCATATCTGCAGTGGCTTAATTCATTTTTAAAATGCCCCCCTAGCTGAACCAAAGTAATCTGTTACACAAGTAAATGAGATTCTTTGGTTTGTTGTGAAAGTCAATAAATTTTTCACAGCATAAACATGGTAGAAGTAAAATGTAGCACAGTGTACCTGTAATACTGTTCTTGTGGGGGAAGTGCCCAAGTGATGGTCAGTGAATGAACTTTCCTGATTGGAACAACTGGACACAAATAAATTGATTAATTATAAATATACATGACAAGACAGAAATAAGAAATTTTACATAATGCAGAAAGAATAGTTAGAAGCTGTTTAAAACCACACAGAATTACTCTACAGAGTATCTGGATCACCCAGAGAAAATTTCTTTCAGTATTCAGGTATTCAGAACATTTAAATCCATTTCACTGACCTCTGTAAAGCTTGTGAAACTCCGGTGTGTCGAAAGGCTGAGTCAGATGGCCAAAGCTGGGTTTGGGTAAACCACTTAAAAGCAAAATGCAAGTGTGATGTTACTGGCAGGGGTTCAAGGCTACACTGAGATATTCAAAGGCATCAGGACCACAGCTCTGCAGGACACCAGAGGGCCTGGGAAGGGCCCTTTTCCAAGGGGGCAGCCCAGCCTCCCCCCAGCCCCAGGGAGGGAGGACCCCGGGAGGCAGCGTGCCCACACAACTGAGCAATTAACCAAGACGTGGAGACCACCCCAAAACCTCCCCTTCCTTCTGTACAAGGCAGTAGCAGCACAAAACTTGCTTCTGTACAGCCAGGAACAGTAAACAACATCCTGAGCTCTCCCTGGAGCCAGGGAATCCTGATGAATTGTCTTGTGGGGAAGGAGGGATGAGGAGGGGGGTGGTCAGGACAGACAAATGTGTCTCTGAATGGCATTAGGCTCTCACAAGAGCATTTCCAAGCACCACAGAAACAAACATCTTGCAAAAGGGAAATAAAATGCTTTTCAAGTTAGCAAAGCTTTTGCAGAACCCCCTTTTTTAAAGAGGGCATATTTTGAGTGAACCATTAAAAAGATTTATTTCTAACCCACTGCCACCCTAAGGATGACACTTAAATTCCAGATACGGTGTTAATTAATTCTGCTTCTAATTATTTTTGACACAAAGATAAGCAATTGAACTGATAATCTAGGTTTGAAAGACTTATCATAAAGTCAAGGCATCAGCATACATTAAGCAAACACTGCTTCAAGTTAGCACCACACAATTCACAGACTAAATAAATAATTGTTTAGCAGAAACAAAGTCTTCCTGGAACAATTAAAATGGTCTTTAATTTAAAAAGCTGCCTTTTTTCCTTTACCAGATAAGAATATTAATTAACAAATGGTAATTTCCTTTTTTTCTCCAGTAAGGGATTTTTTTCAATGTCATTTTAAGAAGAGATAATTTTATCATCTGCAATGTCTTTATGCATCAAAAGAATCTTACTTATTTGGGATCTCAGAGAAGATTTCTGTCACCCACTTTTCCAATGTATCCAGTGTTTCTAAAAAAGACAGAAGAAAGACAGAAATGCAATTTCCTGAAGATCTAAGACGAGTTACCTTATCTCACCAGTTCAGTTATTTCAAAGAGGCTGCAAGTCAGTGTATTTGAAAACTGCAAAGTTCTAAATGATAAACTTCAAAGCTGTTGGTTTGAGCCAATTCTTAACATTCGTTGAGCTGTATCCGAGGTTGCAGCTCTGGGTTTGTGTTGAGTGCTCAAATCCCAGACTGACACAACTGGGATTTAAGTTCAGTAGTGTCTGGAGTGACTGGGAGAAGGAATTACTGTCTTAGGGATCTACAAAATCACCAGTACTTGCAATTCATTCCATGACTCTTGAGATTATACAGAGGAGTCTTCCCCCTCAAACAGGGGAAAACTTAGTCCTCTTAACTTAACCTCTTAGTCCTTAAACTCTTAAAACTTAAACTCTTAGTCCTGCAGTCCTAAGGATTCCTTCTCCCCGTCCTCTTTTCTGAGGGAAACGAGTCACGAACCAGAAGGGTTTTTAAAATAAAAGCTTTGCTTGTTTAAGCAACCATTCTGAACTCCAAAAGTGATGTTGCATATGTAAACAGCAGCAATAAAAAAGGCAGCATGGGGTAGGGGGAGGATTTGCTGTTGGGTTTCTTTTAACAGAGAAGGAAATACAAAATTGACCTGGCTGGTCATCAGTTACCACCATTTTCTTCCCAATCACCACAGAAAATATTACAATCCATCACTGGCTTAATGACTGTTCAAGAGGCATTCAGCACCATAAGTAGTTTACTGTCTAGACAAAAATTAAAAGCAAAGGAGAAGAAAAGAAAGAATGCCTCTATTATTACCATCTCCATTTTAGAGAGTGGAATTGCAATCAGTTTTAGCATTCAACAGAACTCCTGCCTAAATACAAATCTAACTTCAATAACTTCTGAGAAACGTGCTTCTTCTATTCTCAGCAGAAACAACCCATAGGTCTGCAGTTCTCCACTGAAATAAAATTCAAATCCACTTGCATAGAATTTTTCAAGCTGTGGGGGAAAAAAAATAGAACCTCTACTGCTCCTAGACAAACAAGACAACTGGGAGATTCAGTCTCAGCCTCCCCATCACTTGCTGAGCAATTTCACTGTTGATGGCAGAGAAATCAGCAGCATTAATTCATTTAAGTGGTTTGACTCTTCATTGCTACAAGATTATTTCCGAAATGTTACCTTTAAGATTTTCCCTTCTGTGTTAATATGGAACCCATTAACAGCTTTAAAAGGTTTCTCGAAAAGCAGCAGGATGACAATAACACAGCACAGTTGTTCAGGTCTTGCTTCATTTGGAAACCAGGCTAAAATCTGCATATAAATACCCTCTGCAGGACTGGATAAGCCACTAGACTGGCTTGGGATACAGCTGGACTGCTTCCAAAAGCACCACCAGGCTGTTTTTAAGGAGCAACTGATGTTACCTTTAGACTGGACAACCAAAGTCATGTAGTGAGCAGAGTAATGGCGCTGCCAGAATTCCCTCAGCCTCGTGTAGGTGTCGATATTTCTCAGTTTGGGCTCGTGTTTGAGCGTATCTGCATTACCTGCAAACATCAAAGGGGAGGCAGGGTTAGCTACCCACACAGTGCTTACAGCAAGACCAGACATAGTGAGAATTTGCTTTCCTCCCTAGGTCTAATCATGCTAAAGCACATTCAAATACCTAATAGAAATTTGGAGTGAAAGGAGTGTTAAGTGAAACTGGGTGTTTTCTCATTTCTGGTTCTTATAAAGAAATTGGAAATATCCAAAGGACAGCTGATATTTTTATGACAAGGAAAGACAGAATCCTGCATCATCACATCTCCCACAGGCTGCACCACTCACTGTGTGTTGCCAGCTGTTCCCTCACCAATGGAACTGGCAGAACAGCAGAGGGAAAAAGAGGAGGAAATATGAAGTTCAGTGTATGTGTCACCACAGAAATTTATAAAAACAAGCTACACTTCAAAGCTGGTAACTCTAAGACCCATCAATCACACTGCTATTTACACACTCACCAGCACCATGAGGGTGAGGGAGCGAGGACTGGATTGTCCAAGAGAAGGACAAATCCCCGTTCTGCTCCCCTCACATGGCTGTGAAGGTGTAACTCCTGGAAGTTCAACAGCCAATTATTTACTTTGAAAAACCTCCTTAAACATACAACTAGAAATAATTTATTTTTCCAGGAAATTCTAATAGCAAAAAAA